>APFE031753933.1:48301-81114 GCA_000404065.3 Pinus taeda
CACCTTCCAAAATTATTCCTTAGCCTATTTTGGAGCCTCCCTACCAACCTTACACAACACTTTGTCTTGCTTCTTCAAGTACTCAAGATTCAAGTGTTTTCCTCACACAAAGTTAGCCTATCGATCACATTTGATCCATTCCCCTCATAGGCTGCTCACCAGGACTTGGTTTAGCTACAGGCCGAGTAACTTTCCCTTGAAAATTGCGCATTTTTGGAGGGCAACCAGCCGTCCCTCTAGAAATTGCGCAATCCTCTTTGACAGCCTGTTGGACTCTAGGATTGCGCAATCCTGCTAGCCAACCCTCCCAGTAGGATTTGCGCAAATTTTCCTAGCTGGAGGTTGTTCAGCCTAGGATTTGTGCTAATTTGGGCAGCAGTCAGTTTCTCTACCCAGAAATTGTGCAATCCTCCTGGGCAGTCAGCCCAGCTCCTAGCCATGAATGTGCATTTTTCCCAAGCAGTTGAGAAACTGCATGCTTGAACAATCTGGTTGACCAGTTCCACCCAGGACCGAGGAAACTTGACTTGCATGCATGCAAGACTAATTCTTCTCAGAATAGCAAGAGGCAACATGCAAAAGGAATCCCATGATCCAAGGAGATATTTTTAGCAGCTGGGGTTTACATGCAAAGTTGTTTTAGAAGTTTCCTTCCAAGTGTTGCTTTTTCCTAGATTTGTGGCACGCGCGCCATGAGACCAAACTTATTTATTCTACGCATCAGAGCTCATTCATTCACATCTATCTTGGAGCTCTGAAATCCCACAACACATCCAGGACTCTTCGACACATCCGGCTTAGCAATTCATTGTTAAGTGGCCTCAACTTGTCTTTTTCAGCATTTCTATCATTTTTTGTGTATTCGCTTGGGTGAGTGTTGTTTGCTTGATTTCTTTGAACACCTACTGCCGTTTACAAGTATTATATCTTTTTCTAGCTCTGTTTCAACTTTTTTTGCTATCTCACTACTGTCGCATGCATGAAACTATTTTGCATGGACATTTGCCCAACCAATGGACGACCTCGCCCACATGCATCTTGATCTATTTGCTGAACCTTTCATTCAAGTTTTGCATGCACTATTAATCACTTCTACTATCACTTAGTGTCGTCATGCATTCATTGTCTTACTTGCTTTCAGTTACCCATCGGTGAGTCGGGCCAACCTTGGCCTGGGCTCTGCCTTCACCAAGGCTGCATTGCACAATTTGGGGAAGGAAGGCTCACCTTCCTCTCCAGATTTGTGCATTCTTTCCTAGTACTGGCCTCCAGGACTGTTTTGTGATTTTCTGGAGGACAGTGGCTACTTGGCCCAAGAAATTGAGCAAATCTGTCCCCAGGCTAGCAGTCCTTCCCAGCTGGAATTGCGCATTGCACAATCCCAATAGCTAGCTACCTAACTGGATTGCGCATTTCACAGATCCAATAGCCAGTCCTGCCTCCCAGACAACCCAGACTACCTTTTGCAAATTTCTGACTTCCAATCACCCAGCCTCCCAGTAAAATTTGCACAATCGTGCTCATCAGTTTCCTAGGTATGTACTGTGTCCTTCCCCATATTTTCTTTGTTTCCACTGACATATTTCTTGCCATGCATGCTTCTTGTTTCCAGATCTTTCAGGTGTTCATTTACCTCAATGGATTCTAAGAGAACAAGATCACAGGACACTGATGGAGTTGCAGCTGGAGCAGTAGTTGAGCAGATGTCCTCTAGTCTGTGGATCTATGAAGAAACAAAGTTGTATCTAGACAAGGACATCAAACTGAAGTGGAAATAGGTTAATGAAGTATTCACAAGAACTTTTAGGGAAGGCATCAAGGACCGTCAGGTGCACGTCAGCAATCACAAGCTCGTATTGTACTGGATTGCATGCAGATACCCCGCGTTCCCATGCACGGACATGATTCACTGGATCGTTTCTCACACTGACCTCGAGACGATGACCTTGAGCAATGTCAGTGGGACAAAGCTTGCAACCTTCTGGGCATGAGATTATGATGAGATGTATTAGATGTCAAGGCCCACGACTTTCATGAGTCCTCCATTCATCTTATCCAGCAGTAGAGGTAACTCCAGAGACATTATGGAAGATTGGGTAAAGGAGCCAACTCGTTTCAGGATGACACCCAACCATATCTACAAGACAAAGATATTGAGGAAGGTGTACCAATACTTGGTCATATTCTCATGTCAGTTGAGTGGCCAAGCAAGCACTAAAACCTTTCCTCAGAGTTGGGTGATCGTATTGGACCAACTGGCTAGAAAAGGAAGATCATGCAACTAGTCCAGCATACTGGCTCACCAACTGAGGGAACAAGTCACGAAGGCTCGACTGTCACCCAAGGGTATGCATGTAGAGATTTATATATCTGCTTACATCCTATATGCATTTTGTGCCCGACATGAGTTATCAGGCTTGGAGTGCACATGGTCACTGACGAAAATTGTTGTGAATACAGATTTCAAGTTGTGGTCCGAATGCAGCTTCAAAGGAGTAATCATGTGACTATCTGACCATTTTGTCACCCCAGTGTACAGGTTGATATTCCAACAGGATCCACCCTGCATGTCAGAGGAAGCGATGAAGGCATTGTTAAGAATTGCACATTGGTATGCCTCACCATCTGACATTTTCATCCGAGTGTTCAATGTGGAGAAGCTTCAGCATGTTCTACCAAAGTTTGCTTCGGACGTGCTTGTCATGCAAGGAGTAGCGTATCATATCTCAGCAGAATTGATAGCTAGATTGTAGCAGAAGAAGAAGGCACCTTGGCCTGCTCTTCCATTGCGGATTGGGTTATATGAGATCCGGAGTATCAAGCAAGCAGATGTCAAAGCAGAATAGATGAATAAGTACCTGTTCGACCTCTAAAGCTTCAACTTGTATGACCCACATTGCATTGTTAAGGATCACTGCATGAGATTTCAATTCAATTGGATCCATGTGGAATTTCATTGGGTCGGCAAAGACTCATGGATGTATTTCTACGATTCCTCCAGACCTAATGAACAGGTCAGTTTCACCTTAGAGTGGTTAGCACAGTAGCATGAAGCACCATCATGGAGAACACAAGCTATAGCAGCAGAGGCAACAGAGCCAACCATACCTGTGCACGATAAATGGAAGAGGAAGATTGTCGACCGCATGGAGGAGGATCAAAGTTGCAAGTTTCGAGCAGATCCACTTGTAGAACAAGCAGCTATGGCTATTTAGGAAAAGAGGCAGCAACGCGACAAGCGAATCACATGAAGGCAGAGGGATAAGAAGAGAATGGAAGAACCAGAGAAGGAGTTGCATGAGCTGATTCATCTAAATAGCTAGCATCAAGCAAACAGGGTGAACCATCACAGGGGAAAGACTTTACTCATGAGATTGAACAGGCACTTGAACAGTTGGATGCAGACATGGAGCAACAGGAGTTAGAACAGGACACCGACCTCATGCCTCACCACAAAGAGGTTGACTCACCCGCTTCATTGCATCCTGATGATGAGTAAGTCTCAAATGACCAAGGAAGCACTGAGGGCCTTGGTGGTTAGCCAGAAGTAGAAATGCACAACATCTCCTTTGACGAATCTCATCATAGATTTGTGCAATCTCGGAGAGTACCGACTCCAGAGGACCAAACATCCCTTGCATAAGTTGAAGAAGAAGTGATCATGACAGATGTGCACAAGCATCCAACTGCTTTGGCTGATGCAACTAGAGTGTATGTCGAAGCCACTAGCTCAAGTGTTCGTTTCCTCATAGTTGAGAATGAGCGAATGACGAAGAAACTACAGGTGGCCAAGAAAGTAGGGGACTTGGTGGCAATGTCCACTCGAGATGAATTGAAGAAGGCAATACTAGATGAAGTGTTGTCCCTTGATACAGTTATGCGAGCATCGTAGGCCAAGTTTGGTACCATGCACCAAGCAGTCGTCCATCTCCACGGATGGCAACAACAATGTGCAAGAAGAGTATGCATCTTGAAGAATATACATGTTGTTGTTGATAACATGCAAGCATGAATGATGAAGTACAAGGGAGCCCCACTTCACTTGCCAAAGATGATGAAGGCCTTTGCGATTGAGCTACAAGCACATATCCAGAGTCAGATCCAGAACTATGAAGACTTACTGCAACTCATCACTAGAATACATGCTTCCTTTGCATGAGTATTCAAAAGCATGGATGTTATAGTGCACACTCATGCGATGCCATCCCTTGGGACTCTCACCCAGGTGAAGACAAATAAGCAGGTCCAATAGGAGCTTGACTCGTACTTCAACGAGTTGATGTGCACTGCCACCAGCCTAAACTTGCATATCAATGCAAACATCATGCGCAAGTATGTTGCTCATCCAGCCAAATTGAGGACAATGATGCGCATGCTTTTAGAAGAGTTGGACAAAAGAGCCCGAGCAGTGTACCTGAATTCCATGGAGGCAAGGTTCAAGTTTTAGACGGACGTCACAGTAGAGCACATGGACACTATCAAGGACTACCAATATTGGCATCAATATGTCACTATTGATCAACATGAGGATGTCAGCCAGTTGGACTTCTATGGTTGTCTAAGTCCAAATGATGTCTAGTTTGGCTTGTTCAAGCCCTTGTTCACATGGGTACTTGTGCATTGTAATGTTGAGTCATGCCAAGTGTAAGTCAAGTCTCATTAGTGGATGTAACAGTCATAGAGTAGGTGAAAAGTCATGAGGGTAGTTGAATGGTCATAAAGGGGATGTCAAGGGTTACCCCACCCTTTGCTATAAATACTCCCTCATAACTCATTGTATAGGCTTTTGGTCAGCCAAGCTTCTGATAAGACTATCTTGGATAAAGCTTTGACAATATTGTAATGCGCCTTGGCTTCTCCACTGCACAGAGCTAGTTCATCTCTTTGAAGGAGCAGGTGGATGTGGCTGTAACGTTCCACTGTTGGGGCTAGTAGGTTTACATGGTGTATTGTATGATTTTGACTTACACTTCTTTATATAGGGATTTTTTATTCAGATTATCCACAATATTGTGAGCCTCTTGTTGTCGAAATTTTGAATCCCAATGTGGCTCCATCTTTAGGACAGAAGTGATAGATTGAAAGAGAAGCTTACCAACCAGAACAAATAAATTTTAGGTCAGCTACTCTGCTTTCAATCTTAATCCTTGAATTTTCGAGAAATCAGATCTCATTCCATATATCCCCTTCGTACAGGGAAATTATGTTAGATTTTAAGCTTCTGTGGCTATCATTTTTATCCATAGTATTGTGTGCCTCTTGTTGTCGATGTTTCAAATCCCAACGTGGATCCATCTTCAGGATAGAAGTGATAGATTGAAAGAGAAGCTTACCAACCAGAACAAATAAATTTCAGGTCAGCCGCTCTTCTTTGAATCTTAATCCTTGAATTTTCGAGAAAACAGATCTCATTCCATATATCCCATCCGTACGGGGAAATTATGTTAGATTTTAAGATTTTGTGGCTGTCATTTTTATCCACAGTATTGTGTGCCTCTTGTTGTCGATGTTTTGAATCCCAACGTGGATCCATCTTCATGACATAAGTGATAGATTGAAAGAGAAGCTTACCAACCAGAATGTAATATCCCTAACCCGGAATATTCCTCAAACCCCAGCAAAATCTCCAACCAAATGTGTGCAAATGATATAATAACCCAGAAGTTATAAAATAACAGTGGAACAACATATAAAAATGTAAACCAGAAACATAAGTAGATACACAAGAAATGCAACAAGAAATGCTAAGCCATTTTATTATACTGAGCAATAAATGAGTACAAGAGGTGATTAGACAGATGGAACCTCGACTTGCACAAGGCAAGTGAAGAAATACTCTCAGAATGACAAGAATGGCCTCTCTGCTGGATGCTGCTACTGTGCTACTAGAAAAAAAATGATGATTTGGGGATGCTCCCCTCCTTGGAAAAAGTTGAAATTTTGGATTCGGGCTCTACTCAAGAAACCCAGAAAAACCTAGAAATATTTCCTGGAATGGCCTCACGTTGATCTGTCTCCTAGCTGCTGGAAAACTGTTGCTGAAATGCTGATGAAACTACTGTTGGAATTCCAATGGAAATACCTTGCCCGAGCAGGCACTCGAAGTCCCCTGGGGCTAAGGGTTAGATCTCCAAATGGAGACACTCAATGCACTAAACAGTGCTGTAGACAAGCTAAACAGCCAGCGTGCTCTAAGTCGAAATGACTATCACAAATGCTCATAACCAGAATGATCCAAAATGAGGGGGCTCCTTTCTATTTTATAGCCTCTGCCTCTCACAATCCCTAGGCTCACCTCCTCCTCTGTGATTCCCCTCTTGCCATGTGTTCTTCCCTCCTGCACAGTTCCTCGATGTGTCTGCGTGGGCCCCATTTATGCTTCACCCTTTGGCCCCCTTGGCTCCCCTCTATGTCACAACGTTGTGCTACTAGGAAGTGAATTTTTATTCTAAAAGTGAGTTATGTCCCTCGTCCTCACTTTTTTTTATTTACAAATAAATATAGAAGGAAAAATTTTAACAAAATCTAATATTCCAATTCTAAGCCATGACTAATTAGGAATATTATAGTCTCCCCCGGAAAAATGTTGCTTGTCCTCAAGCAACTGAAATGATGGATGCTGTAAGATCTTCTCATTCTCGCAAGTGGCATCCTCATCTGGCAAATTCTTCCACCTCACCAAGAATTCCCAGACCTACCTGCTCCGTAGCTGCCTCTCCCTGGTATCAATGATAGCCTCCGGCTGCAATACCAAATGCCCCTCATCATCCATGGGTTACGTAGCTCGTATGTCATTGCCACCTGCTGCCCCAATGCCTTTTTCAAGCATGATACATGAAAAAAGTTATGAATCTTGCTGCCTTGGGGCAGCTCCAACTCATATGCAATCTGTCCAATCCTGCATATCACCCTGTATGGCCCATAAACGCGGGCCTTGAGCTTCTCATCCCCCTTCTGCTTCAGTGATGACTATTGGTATGGCTGTAATCGTAGGTAGACCATGTCCCCTACCTAGAACTATCTCTCCACCCGACCCCTGACGGCATATAACTTCTGTTGGTTCTGCGTTGTACCCATGTTATCCTTGAGAGCTCAGAGGATATCCTAACTCTCTTGGATCAAAATCTTGGCTCTAGGAGCCTTGCTATCACCAAACATCACATCAGCAAAAGATAAAGGATGATACCCATATAAGGCATAGAATGGTGACATACCAATGGACATGTGATGTGAAGTATTGTAGCAGTACTCCCCCAGATGCAGCCATTTCAGCCATGCTCACTGCTGCCCACTGACATAGTTACGCAAGTAGCCCTCCATCCACTTGTTAACTATCTCTGTCTGCCCATTCGTCTGTGGGTGATAACTGGTACTCGGTGTCAACTCCATCCCCACCAACCGAAAAGCTTCTGCCAAAACCCGCCCATGAAATGACTGTCCCTGTCACTGACGATGGTCTTAGGAAGACTTTGTAGCCTGAAGATCTTTCTAAAGAATAGCTCGGCCACCTATGCTATTGTATAGTGTGCGGATATGGCAAAAAAATGTGTGTACTTTGTCAGTCGGTCAACGACGACAAAGATGCAATCCTTGCCCTCTACCATGGCAACCCTATGGTGAAGTCCATCGAAATACTCTCCTGTTTCCCCTCTGGAATGGGAAGAGGCTACAATAATCTCGTGGGATGGCTCATCTCTCCCTTGTTCCTCTGGCAAACGTCGCACTCCCAGATGTGCTAGAGTACGTCCTCCTTGAGGCCCTTCCATGAGAACCTCTCTCTAATGGCCCTGTAGGTTTTGGTAAACCCCTGATGTCCTACCAAAGGTGAATCATGTGATGCCTAGAGTATCTTCTTCTTGAGCTGAGACCCCTCAATCAAGAATATCCAGTCCCTGTAATAGATGATCTCATCAACCACCCTGTACCTGTCATCTGCCACCTACCCATCCAGAACCTCACATGCAAACCTGTCCTTGGAGTACTCTACTAAGAGTCGAGCCCTCCAATCTATATCCAAGCTCATAAGAGACAACGTGGTTGGTCTACGTGAAAGGACATCTGTTACCACATTGTTCTTACCCTTGACATGCTCAGTTTCAAAGTCATATGCTTGGATCTTGCTGATCCACTTTTGTTGCCTCTCCTGTAGCTACTTCTACTCCAAAAAGAACTCGAGGCTGTTGTGATCAGTCCTCACCCTGAACCTGTTACCCACCAAATACTATCGGTACTTAGCCAATGCATGCATGATGGCCAACATCTCCTTGTTGTATATAGAATACAACCTCTCGTGTGGAAGGAGCTTCCTGGTCTCAAAGGCTATAGGGTGACCTCCCTGCATCAATACTGCGTCGATCCCCTCTCCCGATGCATCACACTCCAAAACAAATGGCTGCGTGAAATCTGGCAATGCAAGCACTGGGCAGCTGCTCATAACCTCCTTGAGCCTATCAAAGGCTTGCTGTGCTGTATCCGACCAACTAAAAGCCCCCTTCCTTGTCAAGTCTGTCAGGGATGCAACAAGCTATGAGAAACCTTTGACGAACTTCTAGTAGTAAGTACAAATGCTAATGAATCCTCGAAGTTTCATCACGTTTCTCGGCTTTGGCCATTCTCTGATGGCCCTGATCTTCTCCTCATGGACCCTCATTCCGTCCACCCCTATTATGTGTCCCAGATACAACATCTTCGTCAAACCAAACTTACACTTAGAGAGTTTGGCATAGAACTGCTGCTCCTGTAAGATACGCAATACTGTCTCAATGTGTTGGAGATGCTCCTCCCAAGTCCTGTTGTAAATGAGAATATCATCGAAGAATACCAACACAAACTTCCTCAAGTGACTATGGAAGATGTGATTCATGCAGGATTGAAATGTAGTGGGGGTGTTGGTTAGCCCAAAAGGCATCACCAAGAACTCAAAGTGCCCATAGTGACACCTGAAGGCAGTCTTGGGAATGTCCTGTTCCCTCACGCAAATCTGATGGTACCCAGATCTCAAATCAATCTTTGAGAAGTAACATGCCCCTCTCAACTCATTGATCCTGGGTATGGGGTACCTGTTCTTTAGGGTCTTCTTGTTTAGGGCCCTGTAGTCAATGCACATACTCAATGTACCGTCCTTCTTCTTCACTAACACCACAGAAGAAGCAAAAGGACTCGTGCTCGGTCATATATGCCCAAGAGCCAACAACTCTTGGATAGACCACTCAATCTCATCTCGATAGGCCTTGGGGTGCCTATATTGGGTGGTGATCACGGCTTGTATGCCCTACTCAAGCTCGATGGTGTGCTCAAACCCCCAATCTGGTGGCTGTCCTGGTGGAATCTCCCCAAACACTATGGCATATCGATCAAGGATAGACTATATCTCTGGGTATACTGTCTACCCTGTAGTCCCTGCCTCTGATGCACGCAGCTCCACTGCCCACTCTATGTCTCCCTTTCGGAAGACTGCCTCCATCTGATGAGCTGAAACAGTCTGAGGTAGATATGTGTGCTATCCCCGTATCTTCTCATGCCTCCCTATATTCTCATCATCCCACTCCATCTCCAGGGTCTTCCAATCTATCATGACCTTCCCTCGAGTGATAAGCCATTGAACATGTAGTATCATGTTGGTGTCTGGAATATAGACGACAAAAAAGTGGTCATTCAATGTGTAGGTGCCCATCATCACTGAAAGCTCTAGAACATAATGAGCACATGTGATGGTCTGATCTCCTGGGACCAAGACTGAAAACCCATCGAAGCTCTTTGTTTGTATACCTCTCCGCTCAACCATCTGGGCATCGATGAAGTTGTGGGTCACCTCACTGTCAACCAAAACTGGTACTCTCTGGCCACGTACTGTCCCCCGTGCGCGTAGTGTCAGATACTTGGGAACTCCTCGCAATGCTGCAAGGGCCCCTCCAGTGGGTGCAAAAGATGCACCACCTGCTGTTGGTGGTGGTGATGGAAAAGGACCCTGTACGGCATGGCTATCTCCTGCCTCCACATCATCCTTGTCATCCTCCTCTCCATTCCTCTCGGAGAAGACCTCAATAAAATGCGCTTTACCAGCAGCACATCTATGTCCTGGTGCCCATGGCTCCTGACAAGTGAAGCACAATCGCTTCTTCTTCATCTCCCTCCTGGAATCATCATCAAGCTGTACTCGTCCTGGATTCCCCTCTGGAGGTGGAATCCTCACATCCTTCACCTTAGATTGGAAAGTCTGTCTCTGGGGGTAAGGTGTCCGGGTCCTGGGTAAGACATCCTATAAGTTCCAAGTCCTGTTGATAGTGTGTTGGAGTGTGGCTGGTTTAGTGGATCAGACTAAACCCTAAAGTGGCTCTGCTAATGCCTCAGCATACATATAGACCCTCTGTGTCATGGATAGGTCTGGCACCATCATAGAGACCCTCAAGAAATCTACAATGTAGGTCTCTGGGCTCGCTGCCTGTTTGAGCCTTGTTAGCTCAACAAAATGCCGCTCTGGATCCCTCCGATCAAATCACTCCTCAGTCTCCTGGTAAACTCGACATATGTCGTCACTGTGGAGTGCCCTAGTGTAACCATCCCATGAAATCACCAATCCTGGGCCTCACCATTCAAATGCAATGTTTCCACCTTGATGGCCTCTGTCTTCGACATCTGGTTAAGCTGGAAATAAATGTCCAACTTCTCCACCCAAGACTTTTCCGAACTGTTTGATGAGCCATCAAACGTAGGCAAGTGGAATCTACTCGCTGCACGGTGGGTGTCACCATCATGGTAATGTTGGTACCCTCTATGATGGTCGCAGGGTCTGCTATCCCACTGGAGCTGAACAAAATCTCTGAATGAGAGGGCTTCCCTGAACTCCTGCCCATAGGCCTGGTACTCTGCAAAATAATCGCCCATATGTCCGGGCTCTGCCTCCTGTTGGGCTACGACCCCTATTTCAACTTCTAGGAAAGTGGTCATGGTAGAGCGTGTAGGGGCATGTGAGGCCACCTACTGTGCAGTATCACGCTACTCTAGCAAATGGTGGGATGTGCCCGATCCCTCACCAACTTGAAAAACTCGTGGGCTCTCACACTGTCTGGCCTCTACTACCGTGAATCTCTGCCCCATCACCTCAATCTGCCTCGATAGATCCTGCATGGATTTGAGGAGCATATCCGCAAATATTTTCCCGTCATCATCTGCCATCGGATCCTCCTACTCCGCATCCACCACAAGCTCCTCCTGTTCTGCATCCATCACTGGAACACAGTCTCCCTCTCCGTAAGTGTTCTCCAACCTATGCCTAGTGTCTCTGTATCTCTGACCTTTGTAACAGATATAAGGTTTTTCCCTCGGTGTCATAAATTGCTAGCTCCACAGGCTGAGCCAGATCTATGCTCTGATACCACTGTAATATCCCTAACCTGAAATATTCCTCAACCCCAGAAAAATATCCAACCAAATATGTGCAAATGATATAATAACCCAGAAGTGATAAAATAACAGTGGAACAACATATAAAAATATAAACCGGAAATATAAGCAGATACACAAGAAATGCAGTGAGAAATGTTAAGCCATTTTATCATACTGAGCAATAAATGAGTACAAGAGGTGATTAGATAGATGGCACCTCTACTTGCACAAGGCAAGTGAAGAAATGCTCTCAGAATGACAAGAATGACCTCTCTGCGTGGATGTTGTTATTGTGCTGCTAGAAAACAAATGATGCTTTGGGGTTACTCCCCTCCTCAGAAAAAGCTGAAACTCTAGATTTGGGCTCTACTCAAGAAACCCAGAAAAACCCAGAAAGCTTTCCTGGAATGGCCTCACGCTGATTTGCGTCCCAGCTGTTGGAAAACTGCTGTTGAAATGTTGATGAAACTACTGCTGGAATGCCAATGGAAATACCTTTCCCGAGCAGGCACTCGAAGTCCCCCAGGGCTAAGGGTGAGATATCCGAACGGAGACACTCAATGCACTAAACAGTGTTGCAGAGTAACTAAACAGCCAGCGTGCTCTAAGTCGAAATTACTATCGCAAATGCTCATAACCAGAATGATCCAAAATGAGGGGGCTCCTCTCTATTTTATGGCCTCTACCTCTCACAATCCCTAGGCTCACCTCCTCCTGTGTTCTTCCCTCCTGCACAGTCCCTCCATGTTTCTGCGTGGGCCCCATTTTTGCTTCACCCTTTGGGCCCCTTGGCTCCCCTCTAAGTCATAACGTTGTGCTACTTGGAAGTGACTTTTTATTCTAAAAGTGAGTTATGTCCCCCGTCCTCACTTTTTTTTATTTACATACCTATAGAAGGAAAAAATTGAACAAAATCTAATATTCCAATTAACCATGGCTAATTAGGAATATTACACAGAACAAATAAATTTCAGGTCAGTTTCTCTTCTTTCAATCTCACTTCGGTCCTGAAGATGGATCCATGTTGGGATTCGAAACGTCGACAACAAGAGGAACACAATACTGTGGATAAAAATGACAACCACAAAAGCTTAAAATCTAACATAATTTCCCTGTACTGAGGGGATATATGGAATGAGATTTGTTTTCTCAAAAATTCAAGGATTAATATTGAAATAAGAGCGGCTGACCTGAAATTAATTTGTTCTGGTTGGTAATATTCACTTTCAATCTATCACTTCTATCCTAAATATGGATCCATGTTGGGATTCAAAACATCGACAATAAGAGGCACACAATACTGTGGATAAAAATGACAACCACAGACGCTTAAAATCTGACATAATTTCCCTGTATGGAGGGGATATATGGAATGAGATATGTTTTCTCGAAAATTCAAGGATTAAGATTGAAAGAAGAGCGGCTGACCTGAAATTTTTTTGTTCTGGTTGGTAAGCTTCTCTTTCAATATATCACTTGTCCCGAAGATGGATCCATGTTGGGATTTGAAACATTGACAACAAGAGGCACACAATACTGTGGATAATCCAAATAAAAATCCCTAAATGACAGCCACAAAAACTTAAAATCTAACTTCTTTATATAATAAGAGCCAACACATTTTCATGCATATGTTGTTATTGTAGTTTGACTACTCCGGTTCCCTTAATGATATATGTTGTTTAACTTACGTACTTGTGTATGAACTGATTTGTATGCAATTATATGAATCTTGTTGTTAATGTGTTGCATATGTTGTTAATGATGTCACCATCTCTGTCGACTTCTCTGCTAGACATCAAACAGACCTTTCACATGAACCTTGTTGTAACAACCATCACACTCGTCTCAGACTGATCCATGAGTGTTGTACGTGTTATCTTACCTTGTATGATGTGACTGCTGCATCCGAGAGGACTACTTCACCAGAAGTTGTGCATGTCCTTTTGTGTTGTGTGTTCCTAGCCGAGTTGGGACTGATCTCTGTCAACCTGGAACACACCTTCACCTTCTTCTCCCTTTAAAGTGTTAGAACCTCTCATACACCTTCCTTGACTCACTGCATTAGTCACACCCTTGCTAACGACATAGTTATCTTACTTGCCTCTGTGTGACATCGCGGTCAAGGCATTACCTTACGACCCACTGCTGGGACTCCTACACCAAATAGTCTGAGGTCTAATTGGGACTTCTTACCAGGGAGATCCCCTTGACATGTTGGTGGGTCCAGCATCGTCAACGGGTAGTAAGTCATTACTCTTATTTTCAAATGTTGTTCAGGAGGTGATCAAATTTATCACAGGAATTTTTGGTGTTAGTACCAAGCCACTGAGCGAAGGCTTCACTTACCTTGGATATAAAACAATTATAGGCTAGTGGATTGGAATTGGCTTCTGGATAAATTTTTTCACAAACTCCAAGGATGGACAAATAGTTGGCTTACACTAGGAGGAAGATACACCCTTACATAAGCGGTTCTCCAACATATCTTAGTATAATGGGCACATCTTTTCATTCTCCCCTTGACAATTATCTCTAGAATTCAAAGTATATTAACACATTTCATTTAGGCGGGCACATGGGAGACTAAAAAATACCACCTAATCAAATGGGAATAGATTTCCCTCTCGAAGAAATATGGTGGTTGGTGAATACTGGATGTTAGAGTTTTCAGATGGGCTATGTTAATCAAATCTCTATGGTGGGCTCTATTTCAAGAAGGAATTTGGAGGGACATCATATTTACAAAGTACCTTAAAATAATGAGTGCCACTGATTGGATAAGGGAAGGCAACATCAACAAAAAAACTGGATGTTATATTTGGTCTAGTTTCCAACTTTCCACAAGGTAAAAAGTTGGTTTATTGAGAGGCTCAGGTGGTCTTTCGACAAAGGAAACTGCATTTTAATTGGGATAGATCAAATATAGGGAGTTAAAATAGCCACACCCCTCACAAAGGAAATAATTTAAAGAATACATGCCAGGGGATACATATATTTGGATCAGGTCATTCGGTGTTGGTGTAGATTGTTTCCAGTTTGGAGAAAAGTTGTAGATATTGGTCTGGTTGGGCATCAAGCTAATGTATGGAATGGATACATTTTGGATCTTAAACAGGCGAGACTTTGCAGAACAGAGAGGGGGGACTTCATCACCTTGAAAGGGACGCTACGTAAGGATTCTATGGAGGTGGAAGACATCTACAGGTACATTATGTGCACTATATTTACTTTAAATGATACATGCTAGTTCCAGAAGATTTGGAAATGGGATGTCCCCGTGAATATTATTCTCTTCGCCTGGTTGGTATAGCACAACAAAACATTGACTTGGGAAAACCTCCGTAAGCGGGGTGTCCAAGGTCCAGGATGGTGCACTCTTTGCTAGGATTCAATCAAGACAAATCAACATCTTTTCTCGGAATGCTTGACTTCTGCATAGGTATGGCAAAGGATCCTTTATCTTTTTCATATTCCTTTTATAAATTTTCTCTCATTAGATCAGTGTCTTCATTGGTGGATCGAAAGGGGGGGGGGATATTAGACCATTCCTCTCTTCATTTTTTGGGAGATCTAGCATTCTAGGAATGGATGCCTATTTGAAGGTATCCCCATAAACATACACAAGATATGTATAAACATTGGGTTTTGGATGGATACATAGACATACAACATACAAGTGGATAAAGATTCACTGTTTCTTTTCATTCCTCCTTGTATTGAATTTCCAGCTGGTTATTTTGACTGAGTTGCACAGGGAAGTGTATGTGGTTGTGGATTTTGGTTTATCATGGCACAATGGATATGGTACAAACATGAGAGCGGAGATTTTGGCCCTATGGGGGCTTCTCTGGTTTGCCAAGAAACAGGGCTTGGATTCTATTCATGTATATGGAGATTCTAAGACCCTTATTGATGGTGTATTGGGGCACACTTATCTCACTCCTCCTAATCTTGGAGGTTGGATCAAACACATCATCATTCTCAAGATGTCCTTTCAACACATTTCCTTCGAGCACATCTACCGGGAGTCGAATTTTGTGGTTGATTCACTGTAAAAAAGGAGTCTAAATGAGGGTGTTGGTTATATGCATTACATGTATCTAAAAGGAGATACTCTAAAAAAGAAAGACATGATCCAACTCCGTTAATTTTTTAGTTCATTGTTTATATAATGATGTAATTTGTAGAAACATTTTGATATTATATAATAAATAATTTCTAAAGTTAATTTATATAATGATGTAATTTGTAGAAACATTTTGGTATTGCTATGTAAATGAGCAAATTATTTAATAACAATACATATTTCTCAAAAACTGGTGTTTTATTTTGAATGGGAAGAAACATACTCTCTCACTGATTTTGAATATATTTTAAATGTTTTCTAAGATATACCAATACATTTATAAACTCATGTTTTTTCATTTGAAAAAAAAAACATTAAACAATATCCATCTTTCTTCCGTACCTCTATCAACCAAACGCGCCGCTTGAAACATATCGAATCAAATTAGACAAAATAATTCACCCATCGAATCGAATTTTCAATACAGAACATGCTTAAGCGAATTGAATCAAACAAAAACCAGATAATTCGCCATCGAATTGAAGTTTCGAATTTCCTTATTAATTTGGCTAGAGTTAAGGAAAGTTTTTTTTTTTTTTTAAATTGATATCTATCTCGTTTTTCAATTTACTATATATTGGTAGGGTTAAAAAAGGCATTTGATGTTTTGTTTGTTTGCGGTTTTTTCTAAGTTATATAATATTTAATAAAATGATAAATTTTAATTGTTTAAGAAGAATTTTGAATTATATATATATATATATATGAGAGTAGTTTTTAGTGTGTTTTTTTAGACTTGTATTTTTTAGTGTCGGAATTTGGTTGAGGTTAAATATTGATTTGTGTTATTTAAATTGGTTTTTTTATTGTAGGGATATTTATTTGGGATACAAAACTTCAGTTCTGATGAGTGGGGGTTGAAGTGACTGCTACTTTGTACTTCTGGAATAGACCATTGTAAGGATACTTGTTGTAAGGCTTTGATTTCAGTGTCCTAAACCCTGATTCCTTCGCTTATTACCATCTACCTTTGGTCTGGAAGGGTCTTGATCTGCAGACATTTCATCTGAATGGATACCGTAAAAAGCACATAGAATCCTTTGTACCTACCTCACACAATGACAGAAAAAAGTGATTGATTTTCCCCAATAATCAAATGGGTTGCTCATTATCTCAGAGATATTCCCACCGATCAATAGAAAAGCAATGTCACTCTGACTTTGTCAATGAAGAACAACTGAGTCTGGGTTTATGGCAAGTTCCAGGAGTGCGATGAGAAGGGTTGTTTTTTCCAACTATGGTAATGGGAAGGCAAAGCATAAACATGTCCAAAAACATGTAAAGCCATTGGAAGAAATGAAATAACTAACCCTAGGGGCATACTTAAACTTGGATAGAGTGGAATCCTTGTCTAGGAGAGCTTTGGTCGAAAAACTTAGTTACATCAAAATGACGCATGAGCAACTTCTATCCTAGATCAAAGTGACATGGAAACCAATAGTAGGTTATACTCTGATTGTGAGTATATTAGTTAACAAATGGATCCACTTTCACATTCTGTAAGAGGATGATCTTGAACTAATCCTCTATAAGCCTTGCATTATAGGTTGAGGCTCATTGTGGCTACAACGGTGGTATCTTGCATTCTGTCCAGGGACCAAAAAATAGAAGTTCTGCTCTAACTATTTAACATGCAATCTCGATCAAAATTATAGCCGTTGGAAGTTCTGCTCTGGCTATTTAACATGCAATCTGGATCTGATTCTTCAACTTGTCCTGACGACGAACCACACTGGTTGGTTCAAAACACGTCGACAAATATACTATCATGTGATTTAAGCCGAAGAATTCTCTTGATCTTGACATGGATCACAGAAGCCTCAATTCAAACTAAGTTACATCAAAATGACACATGAGAAACTTCTATCCTAGATCAAAGTGACATGGAAACCACTAGTACGTTATACTTCGATTGTGAGTATATTGGTTAACAAATGGATCCGCTTTCACATTCTGTCAGAGGATGATATTGAACTAATCCTCTGTAAACCTTGGGTTATAGGCAAAGGCTCACTGTGGCTGGCACGGTGGCATCTTGCATTCTGTCCAAGGACCAAATAGTCACGAAAGCACCTTTCGGGTTCTATTCCATCAAGCTTCCCTCTCGAGATATGGTTAAAGGAGGTACTCATCAAGGTGGAAAATTCATTGGGAAGGTTCATTTACTTGGATGAATCTTCTCTCTTGGCATCAGATAAATGTATGGCATGGGTCCTGATCGAGATGGAGACTACAGAAGGATGACCAGGGTCTCTAGAAATCCTTCGGGGGGAGAAGGTGATCATCCATTCGCTAGACTACTTGAAGACCCCCTTTAGATGTATTAACTATAGAGATGTTGGCCACCTAACAAGCTCGTGTGTGGCTCCTATGCATCAGGGCTTCGGTACCCATATCCATCATAAAACCCTGACAAGGTCGATTCTACAATTGGTTCCTCAAAATTCGACTCCACATACAGCTCTACGGGTCTCAAAAGAAAGGTTAAAGTTTTCCTCGGAGGAGGTAAAGGATTTTAGTTTCAACAAGGTGTCATACTAGCAGTTGGGCCCTAATTACTCTAGAGGAATGAACCTTCTGAAAAATTATCCTACACAAAGCTTTATAAAAGGAATGATACATGAGGTCAATGTAGTCATTTCCTCTAAAAAGAACAGTAATAAAGTGGTGGAAGACATCTCATATAGTTGGTCACCTATGATTTCTCTTGGGTACGACTACTTTTGTGATACAGATCGTCGGTAAGTCTCTCCTTGACTTGAGATCTCTTATTCAAGATCTGTCTGTTGAAGATTCCCTTCTTATAGATCAAATTGAATTGAATGCCCTTAAGTCTATTAATAGTCAATATTTTCCTCAAAGCACAATAGTAGATTTCTTGAAACATATAACCTCCTCCATGTTCTCTGAAAACCAAGATAAGCCACATCAATAATTGACACATATTAATATGAGCCCAAAATTTAATGGATGTCCTTCGAATACCTTATTCAAATCTAGGGTTTTTGATTCAACAACAAACCACTCTGGTGCGCCTACCTCCCTTTCTAGCTTGAACACTCATATTACCTCTCTAATTGTGCCCTCATATAAAGAAGCCCTGAATATTCCCCCCATCTCCCATTCACAGGGGTTACTCATGTTGACAAATCTCAGACAGAGCCTAGTTACTCCTTTCAAAACATCACTATCAAAAAGAAAAAGAACAACAAAAAATCTCTAGCAAGAGAAGGCAATCATCCTAAGCCTATCCAGGGTGGAATTAGTCTCTCCCCACCAAATGAATTGGCTTTAAATTCAAGGGTCCTTAGAGCATAGACACCCTCTCCTCATCCTAAATAATCATATTTTTGTCTCTCAACATTTCAGGGGTTAGGGGTCCCTCCAAATTCACCTCCCTCAGAAGGCTTATCAGTACCTATCGCCCATCCATCATATGTCTTCAAGAAACTATGGCCTCGGGAGAAAAATCCAAAGAGTACTTCTGAAATATTTGTCGAGGTTAGTTTTCATGTGCTTTGGATTCAAATGGCTTGTCTGGTGGTCTAATCACTATATAGGACCTAAAATTGCATCACTTCATTCTTACTCTCCCTCATTAGGTATCATTCTAGAAGGATCCCTAAGAAGATGTTCTTGTACCATAAAATTGATCGACTGTTATGGACCATATAGTGATAGACTAGATTTCTGGGACTAGATACAAACTAGTGGCATTCTATTCGATCAAGCCCTCATCATGAGAGGAGAATTAAACTTCACTACTTTTGCAGGAGAGACCTATGGTCTTCGAGCTCAACCAAATCCTCTATGATCCTAATTTTCGACAACGTTGTAGAATCATAAGCTCCATGACATAGCTCCCTTCCCCTTAACCCCTACCTAGAGAAATGGGAGGATTGGTGAGGAAGGGATAGCCAAAAGAATGGCTAGGTTCCTAATGGCTGACTCATTGGCAGGAAGAGTAAGGAGACTCAGATCCTAGACAACACAAGATAAGTTGTCGGATCAAAAGCCCATTTTCCAGGAGTTAGACTTTGATCCTATCATACAATAAATATCCCTTTAAATTCAACCATTGATGGTTGGAAGAAGAGTCTTTTAGATTGTTGGTAAAGTCAATCTGGCAGAGAAACCCAGTATCAAACTGGTCATTATCAATGACTAATTTGTTAAGAAAACTCATGGATCTAAAGAAGGAAGTTTTAGTCTAGGAGAGAAAAAGGAAAAAAAATGACCCAAAAACGAAAGTGAAGGTTTCATTGATAAATTTGCAGGTTTGTTTATTTCTTTTTAGGCAACAGATCAAAATTGGAAAAGTACACAAACATAAGTTAATATGCATAAATTTTATAATAATAAGAGGAAAAAAATGCAGCATAAGACAAGAGCAAATTGATAATGGAGTTCAACCATCTTGGGCTACATCTTTGGGTCCAACTTACAATGGTTATCACTTTATTAAAATGATCAAATTTTCATTACATCAGTTTACAAGCTTCAAACTAAAAATCTGACACTTTCACACTGCTCAGAATGCTCAAAAACCCCCATTTAGGCTCTTCTTGAGGTAAAAAAGGCTCATAATTTAGAAAAATATGCCCGTTATTTAAACCGTCAACAAATTGTTCTCCTCATTAGCTCTCAGTGCTGGAAAATTTTCAACAACATGGCCTTTGGCCCAATGGTGGTGTGTTGTACTAGAACCCCAAAGGTCCTAGGTTCGATCCAACGAAATAGGCATTATTTGCGTTAATTTTTTTTGTATTAAAAAAATTTAATAGGTCGTTGGCCCTTTGAATCCGCTGCTCCCGCTAGTCATATGACCACATAGGGCCGCGGGCCATGGGCCATTTCCCATGCACCCACCTCTACTCCCCATCATCGGTCATATGTAAATAATAAAATGTGGGTTGTATGCGGAAGGCCACACACCCACCCTCCACTTGTGCGACGGTCATGTGGTATAATGGGACTGAGGTCTCGGCCTCAACCGATGCCCCCACCTTTGTTGATGTGAAGGTCATGTAACCAATAAAACCAATATCCTCCCTAACTGTAGAACCCATTCACATTAAATATAAACAGGCCACCTATGTTAAACAAGAGATATGCATGGTGCACTGGTAGGTTGTTGGTTTCACTAGTTGGAGGTCGATAGTTCAATTCTTGTGGAGGATGTCGGTCGAATTAACAAAATTTTGGCACCAAATCTAGGGCCATTTGGAGGCCTCTCATAGGGCCATTTGGCACTCTCTGATTGGCCCACATGGCGACCTAATTTGGTCCACCAAAACAACCATATGCCTAGTCGACAAATGACGTCAACGCCACTTTCCCTCACGTGATTGGTCCACCTACCATTCGTACAATGTAGTAAAACCTGCTACATGAGCTTACAAGCTACCACATCAGCATCCATAGCCTATAAGTTGAATTTTGGCCTATTTGGCCAAAACTTAAAAACATGATAACTTGCTCATGCGGTGTCAGATTAAGGTGATTCAAGCATCGCTGGAATCAAAACAAAAGGCTCTGCCATTTGGCGCTGGTTTCAGGAGATTTTGAGCATTCTGGTTTTTGATCATTTTCAAGATCCCTTGGATCAACAAAACTAAAAAAGAGCTGGCATAAATAGAATCTAAATATGATCACTTTTCTCATACTTTCTCCTCACCCTTCTGGGTAGAAATAACCCAAAAAATGACCTCTCTAGCAGCTAGGAAATATCATATCCTAAAGATGGAGGAAGAGGAATGGAGACTAAAAGCAGGGCAACATGGATAAAAAATGGAGATGTCAATGCTAAATTTTTCCATAGCTATGAAAGCCATAGAAGAAACATAAAACCCATATGGGAGCTAGAGGAAGAAGATGGAAAAATTTTGTCTTCAAATAAAGAATTAAAAATTGCAACCTCCTCCTATTTCTCCTCTCTCTTCAAAGATTTTGGGTCCTCAAACATCAGCTCATAGTTGCGACTAATCCAACATTTTATGTTCTTCTTCACACAAGAGGGATAAAATTTGATCGGTAGCCATGTCACTCTAGAGGAAATTGAAGGAGTTATAAAAATGTTTTCTAAAGACAAAAGTCCAGGAGTAGATGGTTCAACAATGTTACTCATCTCCTTTTTTGATATTATTGGATCAGATCTTTGCATGATGGTAGAGGAATCTAGAAGATCAGGGAAAGTGTCAGGAGACATCAATGCTACATATATAACCTTGATTCGAAAATGCTCAAATCCTAAGGCCTTTTTGGACTTTAGCCCCATTTCCCTATGCAACCTGGTATATAAAATTATCTCCAAGGTAATTTTAAACTAGATTAAGAGGATGCTAGCAGAAAAACTGTCTCCAAACCAGTTTGGCATCCTAGCTAATAGGTAGATTCATGATGCCATAAGCATTGCTCAAGAAGCCATCCATTCTATTAAGACCAAAAAACATAAATATCTTGTTTTTAAAATGGACCTTAATAAAGCTTTTGATAAATTTAATTGGACTTTCCTTAGACTTGTTCTCCTTCAAATTGGTTTGAGTCTACAAGTTACAAATTGGATCATGATTTGTGTTGCCTTAGCCACCTTCGTCGTCCTTATTAATGACTCTCCTTCCATCAAATTCACCAGCTCCTAGGGACTCAGGTAAGGATGCCCTTTGTCTGCGTTGTTGTTTTTGATTGTGATGGAAGGTCTAAGCAACCTTCTATGAAAATAAAAACATGATGGAAATATAAAGGGCATAAAAGTCTCCAAAAATAAATTCATTACCCATCTGCTCTTTGTGGATGATGTACACCTTTTGGGTTTGGGCATTGTTGCTGAATGGAGGGAAATCCATAGAATCATAAACCTCTTTTGCAGTGCCACTGGAATGGAGATCAACCTTAATAAATCCTCCTTTCATCAATCTGCAGTCAGTGTAGATACTCTCATGGAGATTCAATCCTTCTTACCATTGTAGACTATCCCACTAGAAAATGGTATCAAGGATCTTAGCTTCTTTCTTAAACCAAACAAGTACCATAAATATGACTGGAAGTGGATGACAAGAAGAGTGGAGTAGTAAATTAATTTTTGGTTCAACAACTTGTTGTCTCTTGGCAGAAGTTTGATCCTGGCTAAATCTGTCTTGGAAAGCATTCCAGTATATTGATTGTCTTTAGCTAAAATCCCCTCTAATGTCCTCAAAACCATCAGAAAATTGATCTTCAACTTCTTATGGATTGGAAAATCCAATAAATATGGTATACATTTAGAAAACTGGTACTCTCTATCTATTCCAAACATTTTGGGACGTTGAGGTATTAAAACTTTGACATGGTTTGCCAAAGCTCTTGCCTTAAAACACCTATGGAGAAGTATATTTGGAGAGGGACTTTGGAGTCAGATCATAAAAGAAAAATATTTAAGAAGTTTTTCAGTGGTGGACTGGGTTAGTGGTTAGGCTTTTGAACCTACCAAAATGGGCCCCATAGTCTGGAAAGGCTCATGGTCGTTGTTCCCACACTCTACAAATGGTTGGTATGGAAAGTGGGAGATGGAAAGCAATTCATCTTTAGCAAGGATCCATTTATAGGTGGTGGATGAATCTACAAGTTGTCCATTGAACTAACACAATATTTATATTCCAAAGGACTATGCTACCTATACACCATTAGGAAAGCAACATCATCCCAGCCCTCCAACAACTATTGGTTATCCTCAGTTGAACTTAGGTTGTCTAGCGCACTTGTACAAAGTTCCAATCCGAACTCCCCGCATCAATACCGGTACTCCCTGAACCATCTTACAGGTATCCTTCTCGAACATTGTTTTTACACCTGCATCATCCAGCTTGCTTACAGAAATTAGATTTCCAGGCAATGCAAGAATATGCAAAACACTCAGAAGTGTTCTAACCCTTCCACCTTGTAACTTCAACTTTACTTTTCTGTGACCAATGACTCTAGCCTTCCTATTATCCCCTAATAAGAAATCACCACCATCGTATTTCTCGTACTCGTGGAACCACCCTATATGGGGAGTGAAGTGAAGGAATGCACCTGAGTCAATCAACCATGCTTCATGATCTACATGTGTACTTGAAGAAGGCAAGTACACATCTCCACCTTCATCTGAGGTGTTTTTCACCTCTGCAGAAGGAGAATCATCAGATCCCTTTCCTTTGTCAAGATATTTAGATTTACAATCCCTTTTGTAGTGCCCTTTCTTTCCGCATTTCTAGCACACTTTTACAGGTTTTCCTGGAGATTTAGATCTCCCTCTAGATTTAGATCTCCCACTCAATGACTTATTTTTGTTTCTGTTCTGGGACCTTCCTTGTACAGACAAGGCATCACCATTCTGGCTCTCCATATTTTTCTGTCTCATCTCCTCCGTTAGTAAGGATGAGACTATTTCATCAAATTTTAAGGCAATTGCATTGCTACCTATTGCAATAACTAGACTATCCCACAAATCTGGTAGAGAACACAACAAATTGATGCAATTATCTTCATCTAAAATTTTAATATCAACAAATAATAACTAACTTACCACAATATTAAATGCGTTCATATGCTCTGTCACCAAGTCTCCATCTTTCATCCTCAGGTTATACACCTTTTTCTGTAGGAACAATTTATTCACCAGAGACTTAGATTGGTACAAAGTCCCTAATTTTCTCACAAAGCCTTCACTGTTGCTTCCCCTGATACATTTAGTAATACCGAATCTGAGACACATAATCTTATTGTGCTCTGTGCCTTCCGATCCAACTTCTTCCATTCTTCATCGAGTACTCCTGTTGGTTTAGTACCTTGATCTACTGTGATCCACTACTCTTTATCCACCAACAGATCCTCCATCTTGAGTTTCCACAACTCAAAACTCTGACCATTAAATTTCTCGATCTCTATCTTTCCACTGCTCACCATCTTCTTTCACCACCAGAATCGATCCCATAGATATCCCACTGAACAGGGTCTACCATAGGCCTGAGCGAAACCCCTTAGCAACAAAGGCATCCCTTTGAAGCCAAAATAGCTCTGATACAAAATGTATGTTTTAACCCTGTACAGAAATTACCTAGGCCCCTCTCCGCACCCCCTCTAACCCCCCGGGTAACTAGGGCAACTAGTCATGGAAAGAATATAACACAACCCAACAGCCCACCGGTGCTAAGCGAAACCATCCTCTGGATCCGTCCTGCTTAGGCCTTAGCAATCCTCCTCCATAAGTATACACAGGGATGTCATGAAGGGATGATGAACATCTCAAGAAGGAAATAGGGGTTTCCTATGACTTGGGAGTACAAAAGGCATCAGGATATCTTCAGACTTGATCAGGGATGTAATCAACTATAATATCAATATCTAATATTTTCTCCTCCCTTAGGCCTTCCCATGGAGGTTTATTTATACGTCTCCAAATTAGGTTTTTTAGTTGGGAAATAGTTGGGCCATGCGCTATAGTAGGTGGGTATCGGGTAAAACCCGTAAACCCTACCTGAGTTAAGGGAGATTATATATATTTTTAATGTTTTAACACATATACGCGGGTTGGGTATAGACTAACCCGCGTGTACATGAGCTTTTGACAGGGCATAATCATGTATGGGATTTAAAAAATTATTTTTTATAAAATGGACCAAGTCTGGTAGGGAAGGATTTCCCTAGGACATATCATAGAGAATCAAATCTACCAAGGGTGGTAAATGGTGTTATAACAAAAGCAAAGTTCCATGTTAATCTCCTAATGCTACAAATTTACTTTTGACCCGTGTGTATGTGAAACACGTTAAGTCTGCGACTGTTAATGTGGCTCTCTGTTGAGCCTTTGTGCATTATAACACCCTTTGTATAACCTACAAGGTGCATTATAGCACTAACCACGAGAAAACATAAATTTCTCTCCTCTCACATGATTAATGATGATCTGTTCTCCCTGGATATTTGTAACCTCGCTCTGACACCAATTTGTAGGAAAGGCAGAGGAGACAAAACACAAATTCACACATAAAACACACAAGTTGTGACTCTTCTATTAATCACCCAAAAACTTTATTATTACAATGAACCCGGTGAAGGGTATTTAATCTTTTCCAACTGGCAACTTGCCTAAAATATCTTGACATGCACACACACTTAACTCAGTTAACTCACACTCTAAATATGGACTACACTTAACTCTTCATCTATCACTCAACTTGACTCAACGCTTAACACTCAATTAACTGCTTCTCTAATTTTAGCCAACTCCTCATGTGGGATTAATTACAAATTCTAACATTTTTGAAGAGGGGATTCTTCTCATTTTAATGGGGAGGGTCGTTACTACAAATTACATTTAAGATCATGTGGGTGGTTTTAGTTCGCTCTGGCCCAGGTAGGTGGGATCATGGATCTTGGTGGATTCATTGCCTGTTGTGGAGGTGGGTTATTCTTTTTTCCACTTCCATACATATGAAACTTCATTTTCCATGCCTATATTTTCTATTTTGGAAGTGGTGACGTACATCTCCAGGGAGCATACTCGAGCGGTTTCCATTTATTATTTTTCTGAGGCTTGCATATCATTGTGGGTGGTTGGATTGATCTAGCTCGAGTGGGTGGGATAGAGGATTTTTTTGGATCCATCAACTAGTGTGGTGGTGGAATTTTAAATACTCACCACAATTATATTGTTTGACATTCTTTTTGACGGCTTGCATACATATCCCGTGTATTCTCAAGTGTTGTATTTTTCCATTTTCGAGCAGACTAAAGTGGCCACATTCATGCTGCTTACTCTAGGCTACTTGATCAGACATTTAAATTTCCTCCCTCCATGAGGTGTTGATTTGGATGCCACATGTCCTTGTCGCAAGGTATAGGACCACATGGATCTCCATATTGATGAGTTGAATGTTGTTGTATCGTTGCATGAGTAATTCATACAATCCACGCTGGAGGCCGAACTAGCCTACACTAAAAACGAGATGGGACTGGGTGTGCCTGGTACTTTTGATCAGTGTCATTTCCCATCAACCTTCAATCTACCTCCTCATGTTCAGTCTTTGGAGGATCAGCACACGTTTCAACAACATCAGTTCACGGGGCATCGGGAAAGACAAAAGGATTTGGGAAAGGTTATCATCTCGTCTACAAAAACAAAACTCTTGATTTTTGGTTATGATGTACTCTGGGACTGTGTAACCAGTCTACAAAAAAAGGGCACTAGTCAGTCAATGGGCCTTCGCGGATTTTCTAGAACAAAATATGTAGGATTGGGTTAAACACCAGTGGGCTCCTATCTTAGGTTATTTTCTGAAGGTAATCAAGTTGATGAACTCATGGTTCGATTTTGATTTTTTATACCAGGATGATTTGGAGTGCATACTTAGATCTCAATGGGTGCAAGGACGTAAATTTCTCCAACTTAAAAAGTGGTATGTTGGTTTTAGCCCTCTTCGTGACACTCCAAATAAAAATATGATTTGGGTTAAACTCTTGAGCCTGCCACTGGAATTTTGGACTCATCAAGCTTTGATGGAGATTGGGGACTCGATTGGTCATTTCATATACATTTATCATGGTTTCTTGGGTGCAAAGGACAAGAGGGTAGCGTGGATCTTGGTGGAATTGGTTTCTCAGATGGTCTCCGCAAACACATCGATTTGTCTCGGGGACCAATTTGACTAAGATAGTGACTGGACTACTGAGGCATTTCTTTTAGGTTCCTCCTCTTCCATCATATGCATCACCTCATGGATCAGTGCCCTCAGAGACATAGACATTATGGTGGAGAGGGTAGACGTCGGGGAGGATATGGACACTTTGATCACCAATTTCTAGAAAAATTGTGGCACATGTTGGTACAAGGTACTGATTTCATTTATGAAGAATCCCCATTTCAATATGTTTTTTCGACTTCTCTTTATCCCTTTCTCCTCACACCTCTCTTGTACTCGCATATCTTAACTGGGATGGGATGGGTAATGTTTTAGACCTTTTGGGGGAGAACAATATTACTCGGGAAAATAACCATCCTCTTTTGATTTCTTTGCCTCCTTCTTCGGTGTCTCCTTGGACCTTGATTCCCTTAAATAACCCTGAAGCCCACTCCCATCCTATTAACCTTTATGTGGCACCATTGAGTTATGACCCCCCTTCGGGCAGGTCCTCTCTCTCGCTAGTGCACATTTCTTCCCCTCCATCTCTTATTGTCCTTCCCTGAGACTCTTCACCGCACAATTCAATCGAAAGTGACCTGGACTTTCTGATGGTTAAGCTTGTAATGGACCTGGCTACTCTCACTATCCACATGGCTAAGGGACATACCTACCCGCTAGTAATTATCCCCAATTCTTCCCTCAATATTATTGTTAAACGGAGAGGCTGAAAGGGTAGAAAACACTTTGGAGGTAGATTGTCAGCTAAGACTCTTCGTTTTTAGGACTCATGAGAGCTGAGATATGTTCTCATCATTTCTTTTTTTGATCCCTATGCCCTTAGAGAAGATGCACTTGTATCTTGGGATACAAGATGAATTGTATATCTATGAATTTGTGTGGTCTAGGGGATTCCACTAAACTACTATCCCTCAAACATCTTTTCCTGTCAATCCAACCTTTTATTATTCTGTTGCAAGAAACAATGTTGGTTTCTAATAAAGTTATATAATATTTTCAGACTCTTTTTTCGGATTGGCATATGGTGGTTGTGGACTCATGTGGGCTTTCGTAGGGTATTGTTGCACTTTGGGACCCCAGGTGGGCTTCGCTGGCATAATATAAATTCTTTACAAACATCTTGTTGTCAGGACATTTATGAGGGGTTCTTGATAGAATTCATTGTCTTAACCTCTATGCAAGCTTATAAGGAAAGGATTGTGTATTGGGACCATCTTGAGGCTTGTGATATAATGAAGATATGATCCCTCATTATTGTTTGAGACTTCAATTCCACTTTATCCATGAGGGAATGTTGGGGGGATAGATGCAGGAGGGATCCCTTGGCTAATAAACTATGTTATCACTCCTCCGGATCTCCAAGGCTGAGGAAGAGTCCAGCTAAGGTAACCACAAACCAACCTTTTAACTTGGTAGCTAGCCCTACCAAGATTGAGAGGGATCTCTCCAAAGAATCATAGCCAAGCGGGTTGGATGGATTAGGGTTTTAGGCTAGGTATAAAGTGCAAAGGTTGTTTTGATTTGATTTGATGGGGTTATTCTTGGATGAGGATGTTAGGTCAAAGAGGCTAGGTCAGGGCAAATAATATTAGGGTTACAATCCATTCAATGGGGAAAGGTGGTTAGGTAGGCTAGCACATTATGGTTTCTTGGGATGATATGATTCAAACAGGTGAGGATCTAGGAAGAGCATGAAAGATGTATTCTTCCTAAACTGAAGAAAGATGAACAAACTATGAAAACTTCCCCAAAACAGAGCATGTGAGAGATTTTTGTTTATCAACTTGAAAGAGATCATATAATAGACATGAATTGGAATATGGAGCAACAATACATTCATAAAAATGAAACTGAAGAAAAAACAATGCTAGATAACCATACCACAGGTATCCCAAGGAAATAGTTGCAACTCATCTATTAAAATTGGCCAAATTATGATAGAATAGTGTCTTTGATCAATCTTACAACATCCAACTAAGTCCAACCTCTTCCAAGAGTGAAGAAGGGAATGATATAGAAATCAAAACAACCTTCTCTCATCCTTAGGAGTCGAATCCCTAATTTGAGGAAGAGATCCACAAAAATATGAACTGATACCTAGAGTTTAGGGAGCTCTAAGTGACTCCTCCCTAATTACATTGAAACTGATTCATTTGACTTGATCATAACTTTTACTTGATGAATCTACACCTAGGTAACTTATCCACATCATTATTACATTTACCATCCTCAATTACATAGGTGAAAACATCATTTTCTGAGATGAAAACCAAAATTATAGTGAAAATTCAAAAATATCAGCAAATGGTCAAGTGCGCCATTTTTCTGCCAAGTGCGCCCTCGCTGTTGCAGGCTGATTTTGACTGAGTTTTAGGTGTCCAAATTAGGATCAAGATGGCTTGTTGGAAATCCATTCAAGTCTAGTTTCGGAATATGCTCCATTTTGCAAAATGAAGCTGATTTGACCCCTCAAAACTTCATTCTCCCAAGACTGCTCAATGCACAGTGCCTAGGCCAAAACTAAAGCAAAAACATGATTTTTTGCTTGTTTTTTTCCCTTTTTACCCGCTAGTTTTGAAAACTAAGGCTGGAAAAGTGGTTTTATTAGATGTATTGGTCATTTGGCATCCACTGTTGGTCTTCATTTTCTGAAAAAGTGGCTCAAAAAATTGCGCAGCGCCAAGGGCGTTACGTGTTTGATCATTTTGCTACCAAGTGTGCCCTCATAGTGTCAAGTGCGCCAGCCATCTTGCAGCCTAATTTTGTGTGCCTTCCTAGTGTCCAAATTGGACCCATGATATCGCATTGGAAATCTTATCCTGTATAGTTTCCAGATCTACCTTTATTTTCCAAAATGGACTTGATTTAACCCTCAAAATGTTGATTCTCCCAACACTTGTCAAGACGTGCAGAATGAGGGTGAAAAAATGAAGTGTGCGCTTGCATGAAACTTTTGGAGGTCTTATTCAACTCCAAATTGATCTCATGATAGCTCATTGGAAATATCTCTCTGTCTAGTTATCATTTGACTTATCAAGAAAGTCATGTGAACACTCTAGCTGGGAAAAAAAATTATTTTTCCAAGGTCACTCCAGAAGTGCAAAAAACCTCTTGTAGCACCTGTATGTTTTACATTTCTCAAAAACCATAACACCTGTGTAAAAATGGAAAGAGGTTTTGCATCCTTGGCCTATGATGTAAAAAAATCTCCCACTTTTGTCAAATTCATTTCTGTTTGGTCATAAACATAGTTTGAATAAAAACTGGCCCTATGTGTGGCAAATGATTTGTCCCTTGGAATGACTATTTTGAAAAATGATGGAGACATGATGTTTATGAGTTGGAGTGGCCTCATAATTGCTGATATGACCTCCCTTATGCCTCCTCTTCTTAGATGTCTCTGATTCCATAACAAGCCCTAGCTCAATGGGAGAGTAAATTAGGGTTTAGGGACTAGGAAATGATAGTGCAAGGGTAGGGATGTGTTTAATAGTGATGTAGGAAGGTGTTGTAGGGTCTATGAGACTTGCTGACATTATGCAATGGAAATAGTGTTTTATTGGAACTTGAAAACCCTAGGACCTAATGGTAACCTTGACTGACCAGAATTGATGGTGTCATGACTGATATGATGACATGTTGACTTTGACCTCATGACTGATGTACATTCAGCAAGGTATGACAATGTGCTAGTAAGTAATGAAATTTAAGGGAGAGTGATGTTTTTTTACTAGGGCTACAATCGGTGAGTAAATTTTTGAATGATGACCTAGTGGAATGACAAAAATTTCTGAGTGGGAACCTAATATGATATGAAAAGATGATTTTTATCACTGATGGCAGGATGCAAATACTAACAGTAATAGACTACATGCCCTATTTGACGATAACCATATGATGGACGTATAACCTATCCCACTTTCTCCCACTTGGCATATTGGTAGGACGAGGAAGGACCATATCGGGAAGAGGCTAGACCGCTTCTTAGTACATGAAAACCTGGTTGAGTGTTTGGGCAATATGAGGTACTGGATTGCTAGAACCTTCATCTTGGATCACCTTCCCACAGTGTTACAATGGCGGACAGAGCATGTTCATCTGGGTATTCCTTTCAAATTCAACAGAATATGGTTGGAGGACAAGGATTTTAAAAATATGGTCAAATCTTCTTGGAATATGGCGGTGTCAGCTCCTGGGATATCTCCAATGGATAATATCACACAGAAACTTCATAATATCAAAAGTTGGGTTTAGATATGGGAAATAAATAAGAAAAATACACTTTTATTGGAACTAAGGGAAATTGTTGAGGAGATTGATTGTCTTAGCAAGAACATGGAATAGGGGGGGGGGCTTCCTTGCACTCTTTTGGAGTAGCTAAAGGATCTATAGGGAAAGAAGAGACACATTTTATAGATCCAAGAAACTACTTGGCACCTAAAAAGTCAATCTTTATGGCTTCCTGAAGGGGAAAAAACTCGTTTCTTTCACAATTATGCAAATCATACGAAAAACATCAATACTATTTGGCACATAAAGGAGGAAAACGGGGAGAATGTATACACTATAACTAAGATACAAAAATAGGTGGTGTATTTCTTTGAGTATATTTACAAGGAATGTTCTGGTGTTAACATTGAGGACCAAATTTGGAGGTTGGAGGACTATCCGCACATGTTCAGTGAGGAACAAAATGAGGCACTTTACAACCTGATTTTGATTGAAGAAGTACATTTGATTTTGAAATATTTCACTAAGGACAAATTTCCAGACCCTGGTGGCTCGACAGTGGAAATTTGGCTTCATTTTTTTTATTTGATGGGGCAGGACCTCCTAGATATGGTTGAAGAATCCCTAACTTTTAGATATGTTTTTGGAGCTATAAACTCCACCTTCATTTCACTTATTTCGAAGAAATTTGCCACCTCGTCCTTCTTATATTGCAAGAAAATTTCATTGTTTAATATAACTTACAAACTCATCTCTAAGATTATTGCGGAATGCATGAAGAATCCCTCTCGGTCTACATCTCTCAGGAGCAATTGGGTTTCCTGCATAATCGTTTGACGCACGATGTTATGGCCACAACACAGGAATGTATATACTCCATCCATTCGAGAAAAATGGAGGCTTTGGTTATGAAGATGGACTTACAAAAGGCATGTGACTGTGTAGACTGGTCGTTATTACACCTAATCCTGATGAAAATTGGTCTGACAGTGCACAATGTAGAATGGATTATGGCTTGTGTTTCATCGGTGTATTTTGCAGTACTGACAAATGGATATCCATCTGTTTTTTTTAATGTGAGAAGGGGATTGAGGCAGTTTTTCTCTCTTTCACCCTTACTCTTCATACTAGTAATGGATGGGCTTAGTCTAAAAACTAAAGCGGCTCAGTCCTCGAGTCCTTTTTGTGGTCTCAGATTGAGGCACGATGTAGATATCTCCTATAGTTTTTTCTGTTAGGATATTCCGACACGTAGGAATAGTTAAGTATAACTTGGTCTAGTATAGAGCTAGGTAATGTGTGTTTCTTTAACATGTACATTTGTAACTTACAATATGACGGTCACGATATGTAGTGATCCGACGGTTCATTCTCTCCTCGGTATTACCGACACTTGATCCGTGGCTTGACAC
>APFE031753940.1:1855-15864 GCA_000404065.3 Pinus taeda
TATTAATATTAGTCTATGTTGGAGTAGGAATTGAATAGAATATATTACAATTATTCAATTTTGTGCGTTTGCTTCGCATGATATTTGTTTTAGTGATGGTTTGAACTCCTAACTCATATGTCTAAACCGGTGAAGAGTTGTGGAACAATCTTAGCTACCCTTCTTGACACCCTAGGTCAGTGGATGGGGGTTTATCTCAAATGTTCTATAATGTCATGTTGTCTCGCACCTCCTAGGGATCCATGCATGTGGAAGATCTAATGACGAGATTTGTAATGTTGATTGATGACCTTGATTTCTTCTCCTTTAGATCAAGGGTTAAGATTGTTTGAGGGTTGGTTAGGGTATTATGCCTCCCCCAAACCTTTGCTCGAAACCTCATTTGCACCTTTTCCTTTTAGCGGTTGCTCTGCAACCATGATGCTTCTTCCTGGTGTGAGCTTGCTTTAGATTATTTTTTTTTCTACCTACAGGCAAGGAAATATATACATTGCTAATGGGTTATCAATATTAGTTTACATTGGAGTAGGAATTAAATAGAATACATTACAATTATTAAATTTTATGTGTTCTCCTTGCATGATATTTGTTCCCACAGTCCACATCTCGTTTAACGATATTCAGTGATGGTTTGAACTCCTAAGTGATAAATATAAATCGGTGAAGAGTTGTGGAACAACCTTAGGTACCCCTCTTGCTACCCTGGGTCAACAGATGGGGGTTTATCTTGAATGTTCTATAATGTCCTATTGTGTCACACCTCCTAGGGATCCGTGCATGTGCAATATCCAATGACAAGATTTGTTGTGTTGATTGACGACCTTGATTGCTTCTGGTTTAGATCAAGGGTTCAAATTTTTTGAGGGTTGGTTAGGGTATTACCCCTCCCAAAACCCTTGCTCAAAATCTCATTTTCACCTTTACCTCCCAGAAGCTGCTCTAAAACAATGATGCTTCTTCCCACTGAGAGCTTACTTCAGATTATTTTTGTCCGCCTACAGGTAAGGAAATTCTCTTGCTACAAGTTGACTTGGTATCAAGTTTACTGGCTTATTATAAAAAAATACAAGTGGTTTATTTAGTGTTCCTGTTGTGGTCAAGTCATCATTCATCAATATCATTACAGAGTTTTCATTTCGCCATTTTTTCCATTCTTATAGGTATTGTTTCCATGGCTACTTTTTAGCAGGATCGATCCCTTCATCAGCATGTAGGTGAACGAGGGTTCGGGGTCTGCATGTAATTTGGTAGGTAATTTTTATGCACGAGATTAATTTTCATTCCCAATCACACGGTTTCTAGTCGATCATGCTTACAGATACCCTCCCCTTCGTAGGTAACATCAATCTTTTGCTTTGATTTAGAACACTTAGTTTTCTTTTTCCGAGTATTTACTGTTCGAACTTCTAATGTGTGAATGTAGGTATGACCTTTTGCTCCATGCTCAATCTGTTATTTTCTAAACATCAGTAGTAACCAGATACTTATCTTTCCCCAGGTACCTCAACCTTTACCTGGTCCAGACGAAGCAGTTGTTACTGTGTATCTTTTCTCTTAGGGTTAATGTATAGGAAGGGTTTAAAGGAATATGTAGATCTGCTACTAGCACTTACCTGGTACTCCTAGAGGAGACCAACCTTAGTTTTAAAAAGTTGTGGATTAGTACTGCTGAATGTCGTCGAGAGCATGAGCTTTGAGTTTAACGATATGGAATATATTTTTAACTGTTATTATTTCCGCCTTCACGGTCAATATCATGTATTGTGCTCTCTTAAAATACAATGAATGTATTTTAATTATATATACAATTTTTGTCCTATACAAAGTTTTTTTTCTCATTTACTATGCAATATAATATGGGTTCTGTAATTTGCTTTGCTTGCATAATTGGCACTGTATTATGGACTATCCAATTATTATAATTCTGTGGATTCTTGGAATTGTTCTTCAGGACTCAGTTTCTATTATTTCTAGTATTTATGCAATAGTATTTATTCACCATGTTGTAGATTATCATTGTTTTACAGTAACATGTATTTATTCATTGTGCTAGTAGTTTATTGTTAATTCCTTCATTTAAATTCTTATATAAATAGTTTCCTAGAATTAAATTCTATTATCAACAAATAACCTCAGGTTGAAAGGAGCTAAGTCCCTCTCAGGTTCCTTCTCGCCCAATGAGATTTAACACACACCTTCAACAAAGGATTGTTCTAACCCTCGGATTTTGCCTAGGGGTTGAACTAACATAGCCAAGGTGCCATGGTTTCCTATCTAGTCTGAGTGATATTATTTTGTTGCACTATAGCATAGTTTGTCGACTACACTACATATTTAACTACATATAATTCTTATTATCGATACAGAAATGTCTGAATGTGGTCCTTTCCTATAGGCTTATATTATGTTTTCATTTACAAACTTTCCATGTAAATTACTCTAACTCTAAGCCCATAATTGCAATTCAGATCTTTTAAAAGTAAGTATCAGACAAAATTTGAGCTCAACTATTTCTAACAAAAGACACTTCCATAATTTTTTCTTTAACAAAGTTTTGTATACTTATATGGATGAAATTCAAATAGTCTAGGAAATCTGCCAAAGAAATGCTCTCCTCCCTTCTAATGACACTAACAATTACGTCTGTGTCAACCCCCGAAGCCCTTAGACTTCCTAAACAGTTCTATGACTGAGACTTCTCTAGGTCCAACTCTAAGTATCGATAACTTCTCCAAAGGTCCAAACTAAGAGATTTTATACTTATGTTTGTAAGTGAAGAGTTCCATTGATTCCATCCCATCTCAAGAATGTTTCTTCATGAATAGAACAATGCTTTATTTCTATTAATGGCCTAGTGTTGTTCAAGTCTCTTTCTCATCCGTTCTTCTCTGTTTCCTCCATCAAAACTAGAAAAAGAATAAAAGAAAAACTAAAAAGAAGAAATCCCCACTCTTCTACCGAGATCTACTTATCTCCAGGAATGAGAGCCAAGAATCGTAACTTCAATAATTTCCTAGAAGTTAATTGATTCCTTCATAGATTCTTCGAGAGTTCCAAGCCTTGTCCAAATTTCTTCAAAACAAAATATACACAAAAGAATAATATATGATTCTTTCAAATGTTTTTTTGTAAATTTTCACCATACCTTCTCTAAGTCATGACTATGGAGTTTCATCTATCAAAGTAGTTAAATAGTAATTCATGGTAAATAAATATATAAAAAATAACTAGCAGGTACCAATAATAACTGGGGGTGTTACATCTTCCCCCCTGATTCAAAACACTGTCCTTTGTGTTTATTCTTGTTCTTGAAATAGATGAGGATAAAATTTTCACATTACGCTTTCATCCTCCCAAGTGGCCTCTTCTAGGCTAAAGTTCTTCCATTGCACTTTAACTTGGGTGATAACTCACTTCCACAACATTGTTTTTTCTGGTGTAGAATACGCAGAGGTTCTACCAGAAACTGTTTTTTCTATTCTACCTACATTACAAGTGTAACATGGAATTTAGTTCTTTGAACTTACTATATTAAAGTACTCATTATAGAGCTTACATACATTTACATGTACATCTCTCCAACTTATAATATGGCTCGGATTGTATATGTATTTCTTTAGTAAAGATATATGAAACAAATTATGAACTCACATGTAACTTGGTAATGCAAGTTTATACACTACAATTCCTATTCTTTCCAACAATTAGAAAGGTCCGCAGTATCAAGGTGCTAACTTAGTGCAACCAGCCCATGTCAAGGTGCTTCATTTAGGTTTAACCTTCACATAAACATGATTCCGCACTTGAAATTCCTTGTAATATCCTTTTTATCAGCATAAGATTTCTGTCTATATTGTGTCGCTTTCAAATTTTGCTTCAATTTCTTTACTACTTGATCCATTTCTATCAACATATCTGGTCCCAGCATGATTATGTCCTCTGGGATGTTCCAATTAGTAGGAGTTTTGCATCTCCTCCCGTACAACACCTTGAAAGGGCTCATTTTTAATGATTCATAGTAATTATTATTATATACGAATTCCACTAAGTTAAGATACTCCTCCCACTTGATTGGTTTTTGCATTACATACATGCGCAACATATCTTCCAACACTTGATTTACCTATTCTATTTTTCCATCAGTTTGGGGATGGTATGATGTGTTGAATTGAATTTGAGTGCATAACCCTGAAAAAGAGCCTTCCAAAATGCACATGTAAATTTTGCATCCCTGTTGGAAATTATTAACTTCGATATTCCATGGAGTCGGAATATTTCATTCATAAATATGGCTACAATTTGGACAATGTTGTAAGAAGATTTGACATGGATGAAGTGAGCTACTTTGCTCAACTTATCCACGACTACCATGATTGTGTAATTCTGTTTTTTGGTCCTAGGTAGTCCAATTATGAAGTCCAGTGTAATCACATCCCATTTCCATTCAAGCATGGGTAATAGGTGGAGTAGACTAGCTGGGTGCTGGTGTTCCATCTTCACCTGTTGACATTCCAAATACTTAGCAAGATATTCCATAACATCTTTTCGCATTCTTGGCCAAAATTAATTTTTTTCTTCATAAATAGTTTCTGATACTCGGGGTTAGCAGCGTAAGGTTTTTGGTGGAACTCATTGAGTAGAAACTATTTAATGCTAACTAGTTAGGAAAATAAATTATTCCTTTAAAAATCAACAAATCATTATCATTTATACCGAAGTCAGCTGTATTCCAGTACCATGGGTTTGTTTACTTTGTTGCCACAAAAAATTGTATTCCTAGTCTCTATAAGCTTCTTTTTAATTTATTTTGAAAAGTCATTTTCTCCTTGATTGTACACAACTTTGTAAATATAATTCAACTTCTTTCTCAATACATCAGCCACACGATTTTCCTTTCCCTTTAAATGCTTAATGTAAAATTCGAATTCACATAAAAAAAATGGTCCATCGTACTTGACAGGAATTTAAATTAGGTTGCTTAAAGAAACTGGTTAAGTTGCTATGATTAGTCATGAGCAATAATATTTTCCCTAGAAAATAATGCCTTCAAAATTTAAGAGCGTGTACAACTATGGTTAGCTCTAAATCATACACATAATATCTTTGTTCATGTTCCTTTAGCTTTTAGGATTCATAGGCTACTACTATGCCTTCCTGCATTAAAAATCCTACTTCCTCCTGAAAAGTAAGGTGTCGTCTTTATTTTTCACAAACAACACCATAGCACCTTAGGGTGACACACTTTAGCATATGTACCCTTTATCAAGTAATTCTTACAACTATAATTTTAGCTCTGGCAGCACTAGAATACTCATAATGTAAGGGGTTTGTGACAATGGAGTTGCTCCTAGGACTAGTTCTATTGTCAATTTAATGTCTCACTTGGGTGGGAGTCTCGAAATTCTTTTAGGGAAGATATCAACAAATTCTTGTCACTAGTATATTTTCCAAGGTAGCTAGTTTCTCCTTGGAATTAGTATATCCAAATTTTACATCATAAATTTTGATAGCCCTTCCATGTACATTTTCCTAATTTGTTGGTTGTAATTAGTCACAATATTATACCCCTTTTAACACACTGAATCTCTTGCCTATTATCTTTACTCGTAAGGAAGATGATCGTCTTTTCTCTATAGTTCACTATGGATCAATGCTTCTCCAACCAATCCATTACAATCAGCACATCATAATATCCTAGTGGAAGTATATTCAGAGTTACCTTAACTTTTTTTCCACCTATTTCTACTGGACATTATTCCACCTTAGTAGTCGCTCTACATTTTTCTCCAGTGATCAATTGCACCAACTAGGAATTGTTAAACTTAACACTTTGTAATTGACACAATTCAACTATTTTTGGATTAATATAACTTAAACTTGCACAGGGGTATATTAAAATAGAAACAAGGTAATTAACTAATTTACCTTTGAATTCCACCCTAGCTGGTTGATATTTGGCCTAGTGATCTTCTAATGCTGCATTGATTCGTGGAATACTTCTCACCACTTCCCCAATTGTAGAAGCTTCTTGAATGTTGGAAGTTGGTTCTATCCTAACACGGAGAGGGAAATTTTTATAGTAATGAGGTTCCCCACAACCCCAACATTGTAAAGGAGGTTTCTGTGATTGATTTTGGTCTGGCTTACTTGAGTCCTCCATTTGTCTGGTTTCATTCGGAGCCCGAGTTTTTGGCTAATATTTCCCTGGAGGTCCATTAAACGATATTTTGTGTGGGTTCTTGATCCCAACAACTTTAATACCCTTAATATTTTGAAAACCCTTATGTCCATTTTTGTTTAGTAACCCTCTATTGTTTTCTCCTTTTTGCTTCATCTATTGATAGAAAATTTGAGCCTTCTGAGTAGCCTCATCCATCATCCCTGGGTTGTCAAATTCCAATCTCTCTTTCATGAAAGTCGGTAAACTAATGATAAAATGTTGTAATTTAGATTTATCTTCCCAAATATAAGGAACATACCTTAATAAAAAGGTGAAATTGGTTATAAATTCATCCATTGTCTACTGGCCCAATTTCAAGTCATGGAATTTCTTTTCTTTCTCATCACAAAAGCGCTCTATCAAATACTTGTCTTTGAAATGTTTTTGGAAGCTGTCCCAAGTTATTTTCTATTCATCAACCTCTCGAATTTTCTTCATCTCTTCCCATGATAAGGTGGCTTTATTCTGCAACTGATATATTTCTAATCAAGCTTTGAGATTGTCATCATATTCATAGATTTGAAAATATTTGTTCATGTTAATTAGAAGCTTTGACAACTTCTTATGCTTCTCCATCGAACGTTGGGGATTTAATTTTATTAATCTTCCCTTGTAATTCAACTTTCTATTTTTTAGTTTTACGTGCCGACACATCTTCAGATTCCTCCTCATTATTTATTTCGTTTCCCTCTACTTCAATATGTCCTTCTCCTTGTTGTTCGAACTCTACTCTGTTTTCATTTTCTAGGATAGGATTTTGATTCCTCTAGTTTTGTCTATTTGACAGACTTTTCAGGATCCTTTCTTGCTCCAACATCAATCTCTGATTATCCGCTCTCAAATTGGTCATTTCTTCTCGTAACTACTGGACTGTTTCCAACAGTAATGCATTTGTGTGATGAGTGCTTCCACCAAATTGGACCCACATTTATGGGTTTGCTTCTGTATGGGCTCCCGACCCAACTCCAACCATTGGTCTTTGAGATGGGGTGGCTCCTACTCCTATCTGCATGATACTTTGCTTACTCTGTGAATCTTAAACAATTTGTTATTATTCTCTTGCCCAAGCATGCCTCATCTTGTAACCTAGGCTCTAATACCAATTGTAACATGCAAGGACTCAACACCATACTTCACATATCAATTCATGTACACAGTAATTCTTTTTTAATATATATATTGTTAATGTGTTATCGATATTAGTCTATGTTGAAGTAGGAATTAAATAGAATACATTACAATTATTAAATTTTATATGTTCTCCGTGCATGGTATTTGTTCCCACAATCCACATCTCGTTTAATGATATTCGATGATGGTTTGAACCCTTAAGTCACAAGTCTAAACTGATGAATAGTTATGGAACAACCTTAACTACCCCTATTGCTACCTTAGGTCAGTGGATGGGATTTTATCTCGAATTTTTTATAATGTCCATCTTTCTCGCACCTCTTGGGGATGATGCATGTGGAGGATCCAACGACAAGTTTTGTTGTGTTGATTGCCAACTTTGATTCCTTCTGCTTTAGATCAAGGGTTCATATTGTTTGATGGTTGGTTAGGGTATTACACCTCCCCAAAACCCTTGCTCGAAACCTCATTTGCACCTCCTCCTTTCGGCGACCACTCTGTAACCATGATGATTCTTCCTAATGCAAGCTCGCTTCAGCTTACTATTGTCCACCTATAGGTAAGGAAATTTTCTTGCTACAAGTTGACTTGGTATCAAGTTTACTAGCTTATTATAAAAAATTATACGTTGGTTTATTTAGTTTTTGTTTTTGTTTGTTTGTTCAAGTTGTCATTCAATCAATATCCTTACATAGTTTTCATTTCGTTTCTTTTTCCATTCTTACAAGTATTGTCTCCGTGGTCACTTGCTACTAGGACTAGTCTGCAGGTAAATGAGGGTTTGGGGTCTGCATATAATTTTTCAGGTGACTTTTCTGCATGAGACTAATTTTTATTCCCAATCAGAGGGTTTCTAGTTAGCCATGGTTATGAATACCCTCCCCTTCAGAGGTAACACCTATCTATTTCTTTGATTCACAATGCTCAGGTTTCTTTTTCCAAATATTAACCCTTCGAACTTTTGATGCATGAATGTAGGTATGGCCTTTTGCTTTGTGCTCAACCTTTTCTTTTCAAGAATTCGGGTTCTCTTTACATCAGTAGTAACCATGTACTTCTCTTTACCAAGGTACATGAACCTTTACCTAGTCCAGACAAAGAGGTTGTTGCTCTGTATCTTTTCTCTTAGGGTTAATGTATACAAAGGGTTTTCTTACCTAGTAAAAGAATATGTAGATATGTTGCTAGCACTTACCCAATACCCTTGGAGAGACCAACCATAGTTGTAAAAATTGTGGATTAGTATTGTTGAAAGTTGTCGAGACCGTTGGCTTTGAGTTTACTGATACAAAATGTATTTTTAACTATTATTATTTCATCCTTCATAATCGTCATGACATATGCTCTCTTAACATACAATAACTGTCTTTTAATTATATATATGATTTTTGTCCTTTACAGAGTTTTCACTCATTTATTGTGAAATATAATATGGGTTTTGAAATTTTCTTTACTTGCATAATTGACATTGTATTATGGATTCTCCAGTTACTGTAATTATGTGTTTTCTTGGAATTAGTCTTCAGGACCCAATTGCTATTTTTTCTAGTAATTATGCAATAGTATTTATTCACCGTGTTGTAGATTGTCATTGCTTTACAGTAACATGTATTTATTCACCATGTTGTTAGTTTATTCTTAATTCCTTCATTTCAATTATTATATGACTAATTTTGTAGCAGTAAATTCTATTATCAACAAACAACATTGGGTCGAAAGGAGCTGAGTCCCTCTTAGGTTGCTTCTTGACCCACGAGGTTTAACAAAAACATTAAGAAAATGAATTTTCTAACCCTCGGGTTTTTCCTAGGGGTTGAAATAACCTAGCCCAGTTGCCATGGTTTCCTATGTAGTATGAGTGATATTATTTTGTTTCACTATAGCATAGTTTGTCGACTACTATGCATATTTAACTACGCATAATGCTTATTATCCATACATAAAGGTTTAAATGTGGTCCTTTCCTATGGGCTTGTATTCTATTTTGATTTACAAATTTTCCATGTAAATTACCCTAACTCTAAGAACATAACTATAGTTTAAATATTTTAAAAGCAAGTATGAGACAAAATTTGAACTCAACTCTTTCTAACACAATCTAGATTCATCATTTTTCCTTTAACAAAGTTTTGCATACTTATCTAGATGAAATTCAAACAATCTAGAAACTCTGCCAGAGAGATTCTCGTCTCCCTTCATGAGACAAAATTTGAACTCAACTCTTTCTAACACAATCTAGATTCATCATTTTTCCTTTAACAAAGTTTTGCATACTTATCTGGATGAAATTCAAACAATCTAGAAACTCTGCTAGAGAGATTCTCTTCTCCCTTCATGAGACAAAATTTGAACTCAACTCTTTCTAACACAATCTAGATTCATCATTTTTCCTTTAACAAAGTTTTGCATACTTATCTGGATGAAATTCAAACAATCTAGAAACTCTCCTAGAGAGATTCTCTTCTCCCTTCCAATGAGACTGGAAATTACGTCAGTGTCTCCCCCTAAGCCTCTAGACTTCCATAAACATTCTATGAAAGAGACTGCTCCGGGTCCAACTCTAGGTATCGAGACCTTCCTCAAAAGTCCAACCTTAGAGATATCAGACTTTTGTCTGTAAGTGAAGAGTTCCACTAGTTCCAAGCCATCTCAAGAACTTTTCTTCACGAATAGCACAATGCTTTCTTTCGAGTAATGGCCTAGTCTTGTATGAGTCTCTTTCTCAGCGTTTTTTCTCTTTCCTCCATCAAAAAGAGAAAAAGTATAAAAGAAAACCAGAAAGAAGAAAACCCCTCTCTTCCACTGAGATTTACTTACAGGAATGGAATGAGAGCCAAGAACCCTAACTGCCATAACTATTTAGAAGTTAAGTGATTCATTCAGAAATTCTACGAGAGTTCCAAGACTTGTCCAAAATTATTTAAAACAAATATAGACATAACAATAATATATGATTCTTTCAAATGATTTCCTCATTACTATGGAGTTTCATCTATCAAAGTAGTTAAACAATTTTTCATGGTAAATACAAAAAAAACCGGCAAATACCAGTAATAATGGGGGGTGTTAGACAGTCCACTCTGAAATCCTATTGCAATTACCGATTCTTTGCTCATTGAAATGTGGGCACTGGTGATGATTAGAGGAATTCATTTTTAACTTTAATTGAGGTTTATCGTGAGTCTTTACTATTGAGCGTTTTCTTGAAAACTGTTTTTAGGGTTTAGGATAAAAGAAAATTGATAAAAGGAGGTTAGTGTATTTTATATAATGTTAAATAAAAATATTAAGTTTTACAGATATTTTAAAACAATAACTAAACATATATATTTATGATTTTTTTAAAAATATGTTTTTTACATTGCATATAATTTTAAATCGATGTTATTAAGTTTTACAAGATATTTTAAAACAATAACTAAACACATATGTATTTACCTGAAATTAAGATGAAATATTTTTTTTTAAATATGTTTATGTACATTGCATATAATTTTAAATCGATGTTATTAAGTTTTACAAAATTTTTGAAATAATAAAAAGATAATTAATATTAAAAAAATTCTCATACAAAATATATTTGAAAGGTTTGAGACTAATAAATCTCCTAAATTATATAAGTTTATAATAGAATTAGAGCTCACAATAAGCTATTATATCGAGTTAAAACCGTAGTTACTAAATACGGCCATATTAATTTAAAAAGTTGTTTCTCCGATTAATAAGAAAGGTTTGAATACCGTAAGGTAATGTTTGAAAACCAAATATTTTTGTTTTAACAAATTTCCCAAAAAGAATGACATGTTTACTAATTTTTTTTTTTTTTTTAAACCTTTCCGTAACATTTTTTTTGGACTATATATCACAATTATTAGGTGCGGATCCACTCTGAAATCCTAGGCGGGTACCAAGTCCCTGCTCACCGAAATCATGAGCATTGGTGATGATCATAGGAATTTATTTTTAATTTTAATTGAGGTTTATTGTGAGCCTTTAGTATTGAGGCTTTTCTTGAAAACTGTTTTAGCCTTTTATATGTATATTTACAATAAATTAGGATAAAAGAAAATTGATAAAAATTAATATATATTTTATATAATTTAAATAAAAAATTATTAAATTTTACAAATATTTTAAAAACAATATCTAAACACATGTTACATAAAATTAAGATAGGAAGAAAATTGTTAAAAATGTTTGAGATTAATAAATCTTTCAAATTTTATAAATTTATAATAAAATTAGAGCTTACAATAAATCATTATATAGGGTTAAAATGATAGTTACTAAATATGGTTAAATTGACCTAAAAAGTTGGCACTTCCACAATTAATAAGCATGCTTAAATATGTTACTGTGGAGGATGATATTAACTTAATCTATGCTCGCACAACTATTGGTATATTGGGCCTATTTATTTTACATTCTAGCAAGTGTCGTACATAATCTGAATAGATTAACAACAAACTTTATATGGGGAGGTAACAAGGGAAAAAAATAAATTCACTCGACTAAGCTATGAAACCTTACCCTTCCAAAGAAGATGGGGGTTGGGGTGTCATGGATATTCGAAAGTACTGTGATTTAAAAGTCATCTAACATTGCACAATTGATTGATAGTTAAAAGTATTTCATTTGACTCGAAATATTGTGACTAATGCGATTGAATTTGTTAGTCATACATAACAGGAATTACTTACCATGGAGGGTTGATGAGTTGTCCAGCCACTATTAAAATGCTTACGTGAAAGTACTCATGATTTTCAAGAGTAGATGGTGAGTAATGGTAAGTTGACATGGAGAATTGTTTATTATGAATTTGAATTCGGGTCAAGTAATGGAAAATAGAACTTGCATATTTTTGCAGTTATGAATGCTTATAACTATTGATCTTTCTTATGTTATAACATTACTTGGAATGAAATATCTGACAAAGAGCAAGGATCACTTTTTGTGTGGTTTAGATGGTAATACCATGAGTAAATCTAAAGTTCCAATGAAAGATGAACACCGAGGACGGTGTTCCTGTTAAGGGGGGGAGTATGTAACGTCCCTATCGTATTAACTCATTATAAATCAAATAGTTATGAAATAAGTTACGATTCAGTTAGAAAAACTAATTCTTGATGTCGATGAAATCAAGAAAAGAACGGCAAGCATTTAATTCATAAAGCGAGTTATGGAGGGAGTATGCGGGAGGGGGCAACGTTCCTTTTTTGCGGGAGAAGCTCATTCTTGCAACCTCCGTCTGGAGAAACTAGCTCTTCGACTGTGGCATTCTATGGCCCGAAGGTCCAGTGTTTACCTTCCTTTCCTTCACGACAGGGGTTTATGGTCTTGGCATAGCAACCAGAGTATGGCTTGCTCCACAGTATCGTCAACCCGCCATGGTGAGGTCTATTTTTCTCCGGCAGACTGCTACTCACTGCACAAGGGTTTCAGTTCACATTTATAAAGATTCAAGTGGAAATGGGTTTTGAACCCGGTCCAAAAGTGCATCGTTTTGTAATTTCCGTTGGCCACTAAAGTCAAACGTTTTTGTAATAGTTTCAATCTGATAAACCGATCCTTCAGAAGAACAACGATGCGTGCAGCAGTTGGAGGTCTTAGATAAAATCAAGAAGGAAACTACGGTGAAAAGATTTATGACTTTCTTGACATTCATTGGGAAAACTGGAATGTTAAACCTGGGAAGCGAGCGCCTACGGCAGAAATTTCATCAACCACCAACCTGCCAGAAGGTTTTTCCAATGGGAGACTACAACAGAGTTGTCGAAGGAAAGAGATAAGTTGATCTTTTCAAACATTCTTTGTTTATGTGAAGTAAAAGAAGATTAAATTACATGTTTTCTTGGTATGAAAATATGTTAATGCATGCGGTAAAAGAATGATTTTCTTTATATGATTTCTTGGTAAAGAAAATATATTAAAGATTGATTATTGTGTATGTTTTCTTGGTAAAGAAAATAGGTAATTCCTCTTAGAAAGACTACATGTGAGTCTTGTGTGTAAAATGCTTGTCTCTCGTCATTTTCTTGGAATAAAATCCTTGTTAAATATAGACAAAATATCTTCTTGAGAAAAGAAGAAGAAGCATATAAACATCCTGAGGACATAGCGTGAAAAGTGGCCAAGTTTTCTTGAATTAAAATAAGTATTTTTATAAAAGTTTCTTGAAAAGGATATATGCTAATGGCATTGCGATACGAGCTAATTTATAAGTTCATGTGAAATATTTATGCATTACATGCATGATCTAATTAGCTAGTGAAGTGCTTCTAGGCTCATAGATATTTATTTCTATAGTTTTCCTTTTAGGAAAGTGTGCATACTTCATGTATGAAGAGGATGGCTTTTATGAGTAGATTTCTTGAAACAAAAATAGAGTTTCCTATTTTTGAAAGATATATGAATAGTGTTCATATCATATCAAGAACCTTACTTGTTTCATGAAAATATAATGTGCATTGAGTAAAAGTAATTGTGTTAGGAAAGACACATGTTGCATGCACGTAAGGGTAGCTATTGTGATTTTGTGTGTACATAGAGAAAGTGCTCATGTTAACTTTCTTGAAAAATATAATCTCTTGAAAGATTGTCTTGCTAGATGAGTTGTGTTGACTTCTTGATTTTGTTGCATGAAGGGTAAGTTAACCTT
>APFE031753941.1:0-27602 GCA_000404065.3 Pinus taeda
AGACATTTATTAACAGATGGGAGAAAAAGAAAGATCCCCTACACATACTATCTGAGTATGATACTATCAAAAGAGGACCTCAGGAAACGGTTTTGGATTACTGTGCAAGGTTTAATAATGTTTACAATGCAATACCACAAAATTTAAGACCTCCACTTGATCTCGCTTTGTAAAAATTCCCTAATGGCTTTGATGCTGAGATGGCATATCAGTTAAGGGAAAGAGCCCCTCAAAGCCTTGCAGAGATGCAAGATGTTGCTGTTAGTGTGGAGGCAAATCTAATTGCCAAAAGGAATAGAGCCAAAACTGAGAGAAGAACCACATTCAAGGAAGAATCCTCAGCCTTCGATCAGAAGCTAGATGCTATTATTAGTGGCATCCACAGGCTGGGAGACAGAGTAGACAATGTTGAGAGGAAAACATCATGGGAAGGACAACAGTCTACCACCATAAGGAACCCGAACTTCAGGAAAAATCAGACCACAAACGTTGGAAGGGCTAGTCCCGACCATGATGTCAGGCCTCCTTTCCAAGAATACTATGCGGAGGCATCTACATCTAGTGAGCCCACAGATGGGACTCATATGAACCTGATAGATTCAGAAAATGAAAAACAAATCTTTCTCACTAAAGAGGATCGAGACTACCCTGATGTAAAACAATTTCATACCAAGTCGGGAGAGTCTTTCAATTTCAAACAAGGTTATGATTCTGCTGTGTATGAAGTACACAAACAATATAAGTTGAGAACAAGGACCATTGATGTCCCTGCATCTACCAGAACAAAAGATAGCAAACAACCCAACAAAATTAAAGACAATGTCACCATAACAAATCCGGTTGATAGCTCTGTCCCAAACCCGCATCAGGTAACTGTGGAGGATATAAAAGACACACAACCTCCTATTGATCGGCCTCTACCTCCTTCTTCCCCAAAAGAAAATCTGAACGGCACTCTAAAAAATCATCCCAAAGCAGAAATACCACAAACTGTCATTCATCATAACGCTAACATTCCAAAAGAAAACATAGAGAGTATGCCTGAAAAAAAAAGAAATCTGCTGCTATCAACGTCAAGAACCCATTGGAAAAACCATTCAGTTTAGAAGCAGAGATTGGAAAACTCAAGATATCCATTCCCCTCTAAGAACTTACCAAACATGATGTATATAGGCAACAAATTCAAAGGTCACTTCAACTACCAGAGGTCAGGGATGATGTAAACATTTTAGACGATACCCCTGAGCTGCTATTTGGTCCATAAGTTAACGGAAAATCAACATATGGACTTGTTCCACCCTTTTATGTCAGTCTGCACATACATAACAAAATATTGCATAATGCTATGTTTGACTCAGGTGCCTCACATAACCTTATGCCCAAAGCTGTAATGGAAAGGTTGAACCTTGATGTCACAAGACCATACAAAGATCTATATTCCTTTGACTCAAGTCAAGTCAAATGTCTAGGCTTGATTAAAGACCTTTGTATGTCTCTAGTCCAATTTCCCAACAAGACAATCCTAATGGACGTAGTAGTTGCTAACATTCCCATAAAATATGACATGCTCCTATCCAGATCGTGGGGAGAAAAACTGCAAGGATCCCTTCAACTTGACCTCTCTTATGCCACTATATCTGTCTTTGGGCAACCAAAGAGACTGTATAGAGAAACATTGATGAAGTATGTGGTAAGAAGTGAGGAAAAGCCCCAAAATTTTCCAATTTACTCAATCCATTCTGATATGGATTCTTTTATTTTATTTAATGATGACAACAGTCCTGCAACCGATGATAAGCCATTATCTTTGGAACAAGAAACATACATCAATGAGGAATCGGTTGCCAATACCCATGGGATCGTCTCAACAGTCAAGGCAACCAGCAAACAACAAGAAGAACATCCCAAAACAGAAATTGTAAGTCTTCCTAATCCTCAAATAACTGAAACTCTCAATACAAACCTCAAACAAGAAAACACATGGTATTTAGAGTTTGATGGTTTTGTCAACAAGTTAGGAGCAGGGGCAGGAGTATGGATTTACAATACACAGGATAATCACGCAGAAGGCCATGCCTATAGACTAAATTTCAGATGTACAAACAACATGGCAGAGTATGAAGCTCTTCTCTTAGGCCTTAAACTGTTCAAAGTCCTAGGAGCTACAAAAGTGTCCATCCTAGGTGACTCTGATTTGATTATACAACAAATAAAAGGTAACTTTGTTACTAATGACAATAGAATGAGAGCTTACAGGGCTACTGCCACCGAAATACTCAATTCTTTCAACAAATTCAAGCTTGCCAAAATTTCAAGAGATCATAATATTCATGCCCACAGTCTAGCCACTTTTGCTAGCACATGCAAGCTTCCTTTTGAACCAAATCACCATTTCACCGCTGAAATAAAACACAAACCTTCGGTCCCTAACAATGTTAAGGATTGGCAAGTGTTTCAAAATAATGCCCAGATTAACAATTTCCTCACTCTTGAGGGTGAATTTTCCAACACAAACATTGACATGGATGCCATGAATGATTCCCAACAGTGGACAAAAGAAAATCAGCAGGCTCTAACAGCCGCAACAGCTAAACAAATCCTTAACCCAACCGTGTTTGACAACGCAAACATAGAATAGTTGAAACAAATGTGTTTAGAGGAAACAACCAAAGCAGAGGATGAGTTTATTGATCTAAAGAGTAATTTTCTGCCTGCCGGCCTTACTCCATTAGAAGACATGTTTGATGACAACGATGTGCCCAAAAAGCCAAAAATGGAGCCTCTAAATGCTGCTATAGAAGAACACAACATAGGGACGACAAAGCAGCCCAGAATGATTAAGTTCTCCAAAAATCTACCCCCTAATCAAAAACCGAAATACGTGGATTTGTTAAAGAATTCCAAGATGTATTTGCTTGGAGTTATGAGGACTTGAAGTCCTATGACACCTCAGTGATCCAATATACCATTCCCTTAAAACCAAATCAAAAACCGTTCAAATAGAAACTTAGAAGAATCAACCCCATGATTCTTCCCCTTACTGAAAAATAAATAAAGAGAATGTTTGAAGCAGGTGTCATTGCACCCATCAGATTCTCTGAATGGGTATCTAATTTAGTTCCCTCTAGGAAAAAAACAGGAGAGATAAGACTTTGTGTAGACTTGAGAAATTTAAACCAGGTCTCTCTAAAAGACCACTACCCTTTGCCCAAAATGGACCATATCTTACAAAGAGTAGTGAGTTCCTCTAGAATTTCTTTACTAGATGGATTTTCAGGATTTAATCAGATACTTGTTCACCCGGATGACCAAGACAAGATAGCCTTTACCACACCGTGGGGAACATTTAAGTACGTTAAAATGACTTTCGAGATGAAAAACGCTGGTGCTACCTTTCAAAGGGCAATGGATATTGCATTTGCCAAGGAGATACATGATTTCCTTGTTGTTTACCTTGATGATCTAACCCCTTTCTCCAAATCCGACCAAGAGCACCTTAAACATCTAAGGCAAATTTTTATGACATGCAGGAAATATGGCATTTCCTTGAATCCCAAGAAGTCCCTGTTTGCCCTTGAGGAAGGCAAGCTGCTAGGCCATATCATATCAAAATATGGGATTAGAATTGATCCTGAAAGAATTCAAGCTATCCTCCAAATCCCTTATCTAAGGAATATAAAAGAGCTGCAAGCATTCCTTGGAAAGATCAATTTCCTAAGGAGATTTATCCCAAACCTAGCTGAGCTAATAAGGCTATTGAGCAATATGTTAAAAAAGGATGCCAAGGTAAAATGGTCTCTTGAGACCAAGCAAGCCTTCGAGAGTATCAAAATTGCCTTGACTTAAACGCCTGTCCTCACCAGTCCACAATTCGACAAAGATTTTATCATTTTTTCTTCTGCATCCGAGCACACCATAGCCGCTGTCCTTTTACAAAAAGATGATCAAGGTAACGAAAAGCCAATTGCTTTCTTCAGCTGAGCTTTAAGAGATGCACCCTTGAAATATCAAATTATGGAAAAGCAGGCTTATGCCCTGGTTAAGGCCATCAAAGATTTCAGAATTTACATCTTATACTCCCACGTGATTGCTTATGTCCCAAACTCCGTTGTAAAAGATATATTAACTCAAGAGGGACTAGAAGGCAAACGAGGCAAGTGGATTGCTAGCATTCTTGAATACGACATTGAAATAAAACCTACCAAGCTGATAAAAGGACAAGGTTTAGCCAAACTAATGTCCGAAACAAATTTCCAAGCCTTAGACATTAATCAACTGGACAATGAACCGGAGCTGGCGACTCCACAGATTAGTGAAACCTTTTTGCAATCCCCATGGTATGCTGATATTTGCTTTGTATTGTTAAACCTGTGTGCTCCCCCAGGATTGTCTAGGACCAAGAAAAGATTTTTAAGGATGAAATCATCCAAGTTTTGTGTCATAGATGGTGCTTTGTTTTGGAAAAACCATGAAGGAATATTGCTTAATTGTTTGACTATGAATGAAACTAGCAGCATCATGAAAGAATTCCATGCAAGGGACTGTGGAGGACACTTATACTAGAAGTCCACTGCTGAAAGGATTTTAAGGGTTGGTTATTATTGGCCCTCTCTTTTTGCAGATGTCAAGAAATTTGCTATTTCATGTCACAAATGCCAAATCTTTGAAGGGGAAATAAACTTACTGCCTCTAGCACTCAAGCACATTTCAACCGAAAAGCCTTTTCAACAATGGGGTCTCGACTTCATTGGAGAAATTCATCCCTCTTCCTCACGCCAGCACAAGTGGATATTAACAGCCACCGATTATTTCACTAAGTGGATTGAAGCCATCCCATGTAGACAAGCCAATGACTCCACCATTATCCAATTCCTTGAGAGCAATATCCTTTCCAGATTTGGCTGTCCTGAGAAAATTATCACTGACAATGCTGCTGCCTTCAAATCCAAAAATATCATCAATTTCTGCCACAAATTCCACATTACCTTGGGCCACTCCACAGCTTACTATCCTCAAGGTAATGGCCTGGCTGAATCATCCAACAAAAGCCTCATCAACATCATAAAGAAGCTGCTAGAGGAAAACAAAAAGAACTGGCATAAGAAGCTCACAAATGCTCTGTGGGCAAACAGACTTTCAACTAAGAAATCCATTGGGATGAGCCCTTATGAGCTAGTATATGGCATGGAGGCCAAATTTCCTTCATCTTTGGGCATTCCTACTATCAAACTGTTGCAGGAAATTCAGGCTGAACCAAATGACATGCAGAGAAGAGTTAATCAAGCCATTCATCTTCAGCAAACCAGAGAACAAGTGTATGACAGAGCTCAAATGTTGCAAGAGAAACTCAAAAATATGTTCGATAAGAAAGCTAAAGCAGAGGATTTCTCGGTGGGCAGCAAAGTTTTAAGATGGGATTCACGAAGAGAGGACAAGGGAAAACATTCAAAATTCGATTTTCTGTGGAGAGGGTCATACATTATCAGTGCTATGCAAGGCAATAACACATATTTTCTCGAATCTCTGGATGGCAACACAGCTGAAGAAGGTCCTGTTAATGGCCGAATGCTAAAACATTACCATGATCCCTTTTGAAAGAAAGAACAGGTGGTGTTATTTTCTGTACATAAATATTTGTATATATCAGCACTTTATTTTATTTTTGCAACATTCCAGATGCTAAAGCACGTAGAAGAAAGCAGGCGGTGCTTTGAAATTTACCAACAAATCACTTGAGGAAAAGTGCTATTTTTCAGTCCAAAATTTCAAATTAATCTAATCAGTCAACACTAAGAAGTTTTCAATACACAGCAACAATAGAAGATCAAGGCAGTCTAACCTGCTATTCTTGGCTTCTCACAAGGAGAAGCCATCCCCAAGTGGAGCCACTGTTAGCCTCCTGCTGCAGCAGGTTACTCATATTTCATGATGGACATTTTTACAGGCCAAATATGTCATACTTTGCATGCTGCAATGCTCCATATTTGCTAACAGTCACCAAAGAAAGAGGCTAGGAAAGTGTGCTGGTCTAAGTTCAACTGCTGCATTCCAATTTTGAAGAGTTATTCCATTTTTGTAGAAGTTTCAGCTAAAGGGAGGTCCAAACATCTTAATCTTGGTCTCCCTAGGTTTCAATTTCCTGTTTTAGAATATAGAGAATGAATACTCTGTCCAAAGAGCTTAATCTTGGCAGATTCTTAGATAGGTAGAGAATCAAAGGAGCCCAACTGCTTAATCTGGGCCTTTGGAAGAAATAAGTGTAGATGCAGATAGGAAGACATAAAAAGAAAAGTTGAAAAGCTGGGTCTGCAAGTCTAAGTGCACCCAAACCAAAAAGAAGAAAAAAAATGTTAGGTAAGTAGGCTGGGTAGGTAATTTTGAGGTTGCAGAATGTTGATTTGTGATTAATTCCACATTTTCAAGTGTTACCCTCATACAGATCACAGTCAGCAGGAAATTCCCATTTGAAGGACTTCAAGCGAGGCATGACTAACTTCCCCTTCTTCTTATTCCCTAAATCACTTACTAACTTCCACTGAAGAGGTCAAGATCTGCTTGATATCTCTTAGTTCATCATTGTCCATAGCATTTTCCTTGGTAAAGATTTGCTTTATCCAAGGAGGGTACATATTTTCTCTGCAAAGTTCTGTCCCCCCTTTAAAGCCTAAAATCTCTAAGACTTAGTGCTCTTCTTGCCATTTTCATATTAACTATTGACACTATTATGTAATTCCCTATCTATTTCCCTTCCCTCTACTAAAACTATGATAATAATTCCCTTATGTAAATATCCCCTTCCTCTGGTTGAAACATAACCATAAGTATCTTCCTGGGAATTACTAAGTCACTTGGACCTTAGTAACAACCCTCATCCCTGCATAATTATCCCTCCGAGGTGTTTGGACTCCTTCCAAAACACAAAAAACCCCCTCCTAATGCATTAACCACCCCCCCCCCCCCCGCGCATTGTATTTTTGTAATTTATTGATGTTTATTAATAAATAGCCAGCGCGTCGAAACCCATTACACCATTTCCTAAAGTCTAAACCCACCCGCGCCGCGAAAAATTAAAGATTTAACGTGCGCGCTATTCTGCTAAACCTCGCGCACCTTCTCTGCCCGTCCACCATCGGATCGCCTCCTCTAGATCTAACGGCTATTATGCATATCGGGCGCCCTCTTGTGTGGGTATGTTAGCACTTGATGTCCGACGGTTTTACCGTCGTACACCAGGACAGCTGGCGGCTTCCCATTGCATCGGGCTTCCCCTGACAGAAACCGCCTCCGTACCAAAGGCGGTCCGATGAACTCCAAAACCGCCCTTCCCCTCGCATGACAGGAGTGCCGCATCACCCTACCACGTCGCCTCCACCTCACCCCTTCCTGCCTGCGCCTGGCCCACGTCACCTGCCACCGTGTCCCGCCACGTCATCACCCCGCTATACTGCCACGTCACCCTGCTGATGTCAGCATACTGATGTCATATCCGTACTAGAGGACCCCACTGCTGATGTCATGCTGACGTCAGCAGCCAAAAAACAGAAAAACGCGCAAGCACAAAAATCAAGCTTCGAAGCTCCGGAATGAAAAATAGAGGCAGTTTCCGCACATCGCTACGGAAAATGGGCCATATTGGAGAATCTTTAGGGAATCTTTTCCTCGGCCCTTTTTGCACCGAAAATGGTAGAAAAAACCCAATTTTGCCAATTTAAACGTATCAGAAGGCAGAGAGAGACCCAGTTCAGAGGCTAAAGAGTATCAGAGCAGATGTAAAGATAAAAATCATGTCAAAGAGTATCAGAGTAGCGGCAAAGTGTATCATACGAGATTTTCTCAGGGCTCGAGGCAAATGAAGCATTAAAAGGAAAGCCCTGAAAGTCAAGGAGCAGTTAAGGAACCATTCAAGGCTCACCAGCACAAATGACTGCACATTAAAGCTCACAGGAGATCAGTGGACCAGAACTCAAGGCACAGTTATTACAGAACCACTGCACCAAGCCACTGAAGACACCACATTAATTCATTTTTGATCCAGTTGCCACTGGCGCAGCCCAAAGCAGATTTACTTGCATTTAATTCCAGCATAAGTTAGGTTTAGAAAGTTTTCTTCCTGCAGACCTCTTTAGGTCGGTTGTAATAAATAACTTTAGATATTTTGCTTATATATACCACCCTGAAAAATGGAGTAGGGGTTGGTTGGAAGATTTTTGGTCTGTTGGTTGTTTGAATTGCTCCAAGAGAGACTCACTTTGTGTACCTGATGATTTCTATAATCAAATATTGCTGAAAGCTTGGAGAATGAACTGTTTGATGCACTGCTAATGGTTATGAAGAGTGAACGATGGAATTCTTGTGTTGTTTATGAAACAATAATTTTTTCTCATCTCTGTAATTTCAATTTCATATATGCTCAAGTCACGTAACAAAAGTCTAGTTTAGAATTTGCTTTGTTGCACTCTACGCTCATTTTCTGTGCCTTCTTAATGTTTTCCTCTTGATTTAGTCATAAATATGAATTCCTCATGGCTCATATTTACTCTAATTCACTTATGAATGACTATTATTTAAGAATTCTTAGTTGCTCTTAAATATGGTTCTTTCATATTCCCTTTGCTAAACTGATTGAGAGATTCTTTGTTGCCTCTCATTCCTTAGCCCTCACCCATCTCCATTCAGCTTGGATATTGTTTCACGAACAGCTACCTTGCTCCTCCTTTCTCTTGTGACCAAGAAAATGCACCATCAGTTGCACTCCATGACTCCATGCCCAATGGTTTGAAACTTATATTGCTATACCTTGCCTCTTTCCTTGAAGATATCTTTCCTTCACCCAAGCCTTCCTTCCACCCAAAATTAAAACCCCAAAACCCAATATCTAGCCTAAAATCATTATCAACAAAGCTAAATCATTAAGAGAGAGCCCTCTTTGATTACAGGTGGGCTAGAACCTGCAATCCAAAGATTGGTTTGTGGTTACCTTGGTCGTATCCCTTCAGGAGCTTAGGGACAACCTGAGTGATAACATAATGGTGACTCCATTGGGGAATTCCTTAGATAATGTCACAAAACCATTCTGAAGCTCCACAGAGGAAGAAACCAATCTTAAAAAAGTTCGGTCGACCTGTGTTCTTAGAAAAATTCCCAAAAAAACAAGTTAGAGGCTGGCTCCTAAGAAGCATTCGCGCTACACAAGATTAAATCCAGATTTGAATCCCCCTGATGTTTTTGAAAATCCCAAAATAATCCCTAAGATCCTTCGAAAGCAAGAGCAGCAAGAAGATTTGACTACTTCTAGTCCCAAAACAGTTCAACCTAATAGCTTTTTAACCCCTGTTAAAGTTTTGTTCCGTTAAAAACCTTCTTCCCCGTGTTCATCATCCACTTCCCAACCACTGTGTCCACACCTTTATCTACTGCAAATACTACTACTACCACTCCTAATATCCCAGTCACTCCGGTCGTTCCACTTATCCCTGTTGTTCCCCTTATCCCTGTTAATATGGCTAATAGATATGCGCCCTTACAGCTGCTTGCTAATCCCGGGGCTATGCCTCAGGATTAGCAAACAAAAATTACCTATTTTGATACCACAAATTCCTGCACAGCCCTACAACATACAAAGAAATTGCAGGATTACTTTGAGAGTTATGAGATTGATGATGACAGCGTAAGAATGAAGATTTTTGTCCAAAGTTTGACCGATGATGTCAGAACCTGGTTTAGGGCACTTACACCCAATTCCATATTAAACCCAGAAGCCTTATACCAGACATTTATCAATAGATGGGAGAAAAAGAAAGACCCCTTGCACATATTATCTGAGTATGATACTATCAAAAGAGGACCTCAGGAAACGGTTTTGGATTACTGTGCAAGGTTTAATAATGTTTACAATGCAATACCACAAAATTTGAGACCTCCGCCCGATCTTGCTTTGTACAAATTCCCGGATGGTTTTGATGCTGAAATGGCGTATCAGTTAAGGGAAAGAGCCCCTCAAAGCCTTGCAGAAATGCAAGATGTTGTTGTTAGTGTGGAGGCAAACCTAATTTCCAAAAGAAACAGAGCCAAAACCGAGAGAAGAACCACCTTCAAGGAAGAACCCTCAGCCTTAGACCAAAAACTAGATGCTATCATTAACGGCATGCATAGGCTGGGAGACCGAGTAGAGAGCGTTGAAATAAAATCATCATGGGAAGGTCAGCAGTCCAACACCATAAGGAACCTGAACTTCAGGAAAAATCAGACCACAAACGCTGGAAGGGCTAGTCCCAACCATGATATTAGGCCTCCTTTCCAAGAAAACTATGCGGAAGCATCCACATCCAGTGAGCCCACAGATGAGGCTCACATGAACCTAATCGATTCGAAAAATGAACAGCAAATCTTTCTCACTGAAGAGGACCGAGACTACCCTGATGTAAAACAATTTCAGACCAAGTCGGGAGAGTCTTTTGATTTTAAACAAGGTTATGATTCTGCTGTGTACGAAGTGCACAAACAATATAAGTTGAGAACAAGGACCATTGATGTCCCTGCATCTAGCAGAACAAAGGATAGCAAACAGCCCAACAAAATGAAAGACAATGTTGTCATAACAGAACCAGTTGATATTGCTGTCACAAACCCGCATTAGGTAACTGTAGAGGATATAACAGACATGCAGCTTCTTATTGATCAGCCTCTATCTTCCTCTCCCTCAAAAGAAAATCCGAACGGTACTCCAAAAAATCTTCCCAAAACAGAAATACCACAAACTGTTATTCATCATAACGCTGACATTCAAAAAGAAAACACAGAGGGTATGCCTAAAAAAGGGAAATCGGCTACTATCAATACTAAGAATCCATTGGAGAAACCATTCAACTTAGAAGCAGAGATTGGAAAGCTCAAGATATCCATTCCCCTCTCGGAACTTGCCAAACATAATGTATATAGGCAACAAATTCAAAGGTCACTTCGACTACCAAAGGTCAGGGATGATGTAAATGTTTTAGATGATACCCCTGAGCTGTTGTTTGGTCCAGAAGTTAACGGAAAATCAACATATGGACCTGTTCCACCATTTTATGTCAGTCTGCACATACATGACAAAATCTTGCATAATGTTATGTTTGACTCAGGAGCCTCACATAACCTTATGCCGAAAGCTGTAATGGAAAAGTTGAACCTTGACGTCACAAGACCTTATAAAGATTTATACTCCTTTGACTCAAGTCAAGTCAAGTGTTTAGGCTTAATCAAAGACCTTTGTGTATCTTTAGTCCAATTTCCCAACAAGAGAATCCTAATGGACGTAGTAGTTGCTGACATTCCAACAAAATATGGCATGCTCCTATCAAGATCATGGGGAGCAAAACTGCAAGGATCCCTTCAACTTGACCTCTCTTATGCCACTATATTTGTCTTTGGGCAACCAAAGAGACTGTATAGAGAAACACTGATGAAGTATGTGGTAAGCATGAAAGAGATTTACGCTGAAGCTCTTCTTATAACTATGATGAATCACAGAAGCCTCAATTCTACATATGTGGTAAGCAGTCAGGAAAAGCCCCAAATTTTTCCAATTTACTCAATCCATTCTGATATGGATTCTTTTATTTTATTTAATGATGACACCAATCCTCCAACTGATGAGAAGCCTTCAACCTCAGAGAAAGAAACATGCATCAATGAGGAATCAGTTGCCAATGCCCATGAAATTGTCACAACAATTAAGGCAACTAGCAAATAAGAAGAACCTCCCGAAACAGAAATTGTAAGTCTGCCCAATCCTCAAATAACTGAAACTCTTAATACAAACCTCAAACAAGAAATCACATGGTATTTAGAGTTTGATGGTTCTGTCAACAAGTTAGGAGCAGGGGCAGAGGTATGGATTTACAATACACATGATAATCATGCAAAAGGCCATGCCTATAGACTAAATTTCAGATGTACAAACAACATGGCAGAGTATGAAGCTCTCCTCTTAGGCCTAAAATTGCTCAAAGTCCTAGGAGCTACAAAAGTGTCCATTCTAGGTGACTCCGATTTGATTATACAACAAATGAAAGGTAACTTTGTTACTAATGACAGTAGAATGAGAGCTTACAGGACTGTTGCCACAGAAATACTCAATTCTTTCAATGAGTCCAAGCTGGCCAAAATTTCAAGAGACCATAACATTCATGCTCACAGTCTAGCAACTTTTGCTAGCACATGCAAGCTTCCTTTTGAACCAAATCACCGTTTCAATGCTGAGATAAAACATAGACCCTCGGTCTCCAACAATGTTAAGGATTGGAAAGTGTTTCAAAATGATGCCCAAATTAACAATTTCCTTACTCTTGAGGGCGAATTTTCGAACACAAACATTGACATGGATGCCATCAACGATTCCCAACAGCTAACAGAAGAAAATCACCTGGTTGTAACAACTGCAACAGCTAAACAAATCCTTAACCCAACTGTTTTTGACAATGCAAACATAGAACAGCTGAAACAAATGTGTTTAGAGGAAACAGCCAAAGCAGAGGATGAGTTTATTGATCTAAAGAGAAATGTTCTACCTACTGGCCTTACTCCATAGGAAGACATGTTTGATGACAATGATGTGCCCAAAAATCCAAAGATGGAACCTATGAATGTTGCTATTGAAGAACACAACATAGGAACAGCAGAGCATCCCAGAATGATTAAGTTGTCCAAAAAATCTGCCCCCTAATCAAAAACTGAAATACGTGGATTTGTTCAAAGAATTCCAAGATGTATTTGCCTGGAGTTATGAGGACTTGAAGTCCTATGACACCTCAGTGATCCAACATGCCATTCCCTTAAAACAAAATAAAAAACCATTCAAACAGAAACTTAGAAGAATCAACCCCATGCTTCTTCCCCTCATTGAAAAAGAAATAAAGAGAATGTTTGAAGCAGGTATCATTGCACCCATCAGATTCTCTGAATGGGTATCTAACTTAGTCCCCACAAGGAAAAAATCAGGAGAGATCAGACTATGTGTAGACTTCAGAAAGTTAAACCAGATCTCTCTAAAGGACCACTATCCTTTGCCCAAAATGGACCATATCTTACAAAGAGTAGTGGGATCATCTAGAATTTCTTTACTAGATGGATTTTTAGGTTTTAATCAGATACTTTTTCACCCGGTTGATCAAGACAATACAGCCTTTACCACACCATGGGGAACATTTAAGTATGTTAAAATGCCTTTCGGGTTAAAAAACGATGGTGCTACCTTTTAAAGGGCAATGGATATTGCATTTGCCAAGGAGATACTTGATTTCCTTGTTGTATACCTAGATGACCTAACCCCTTTCTCCAAATCTGACCAAGAGCACCTTAAACATCTAAGGAAAATTTTCATGACATGCAGGAAATATGGCATTTCCTTGAATCCTAAGAAGTCCCTATTTGCCCTTGAGGAGGGCAAGCTCCTAGGCCATATCATATCAAAAGATGGGATTAGAATTGATCCTGAAAGAATTCAAGCTATCCTCCAAATCCCATATCCAAGAAATATAAAAGAGCTGCAAGCATTCCTTGGAAAGGTCAATTTCCTAAGGAGATTTATCCCAAACCTAGCAGAGCTAATAAGGCTATTGAGCAATATGATAAAAAAGGATGCCAAGGTAAAAGGGTCTCTTGAAACCAAGCAAGATTTTGAGAATATCAAAACTGCCTTGACTCAAACGCCTATCCTCACCAGTCCGCAATTCGACAAATATTTTATCATTTTTTCTTTTGCATCTAAGCATACTATAGCCGCTGTCCTTTTGCAGAAAGATGATCAAGGTAACGAAAAGCCAATTTCTTTCTTCAGCCAAGCTTTAAGAGATGCACCATCAAAATATCAGATTATGGAAAAATAGGCTTATGCCCTGGTTAAGGCCATCAAAGACTTCAGAGTTTACATCTTATATTCCCATGTGATTGCCTATGTCCCTGTAAAAGATATATTAACTCAAGAGGGACTAGAAGCCAAAAGAGGCAAGTGGATTGCCAGCATTCTTGAATATGACATTGAGATAAAACCTACCAAGCTGATAAAAGGACAGGGTTTAGCCAAACTAATGTCCGAAACAAACTTCCAAGCCTTACACATTAATCAACTAGACAATGAACCGGAGCTGGCGACTCCACAGATTAGTGAAACCTTTTTGCAATCCCCGTGGTATGCTGATATTTGCTTTGTATTGTTAAACCTGTGTGGTCCCCCGGGATTGTCCAGGACCAAGAAAAGATTTTTAAGGATGAAATCATCCAAGTTTTGTGTCATAGATGGTGCTTTGTTTTGGAAAAACCATGAAGGAATATTGCTTAATTGTTTGACTATGAATGAAACTAACAGCATCATGAAAGAATTCCATGCAGGGGACTGTGGAGGACACTTATACTGGAAGTCCACTGCTGAAAGGATTTTAAGGGCTAGTTATTATTGGCCCTCTCTTTTTGCAGATGTCAAGAAATTTGCTATTTCATGTCACAAATGCCAAATCTTTGAAGGGAAAAGAAACTTACTGCCTCTGGCCCTCAAGCCCATTTCAACCGAAAAGCCTTTTCAACAATGGGGTCTCGACTTCATTGAAGAAATTCATCCCTCTTCCTCACGCCAGCACAAGTGGATATTAACAGCCACCGATTATTTCACTAAGTGGGTTGAAGCCATCCCATGTATACAAGCCAATGACTCCACCATTATCCAATTCCTTGAGAGCAATATCCTTTCCAGATTTGGCTGCCCTGAGAAAATTATCACTGACAATGCTGCTGCCTTCAAATCCAAAAATATCATCAATTTCTGCCACAAATTCCACATTACCTTGGGCCACTCCACAGCTTACTATCCTCAAGGTAATGGCCTGGCTGAATCATCCAACAAAAGCCTCATCAACATCATAAAGAAGCTGCTAGAGGAAAACAAAAAGAACTGGCATAAGAAGCTCACAAATGCTCTGTGGGCAGACAGACTTTCAACTAAGAAATCCATTGGGATGAGCCCTTATGAGCTATTATATGGCATGGAGGCCAAATTTCCTTCATATTTGGGCATTCCTACTATCAAACTGTTGCAGGAAATTCAGGCTGAACCAAATGACATGCAGAGAAGAGTTAATCAAACCATTCATCTTCAGCAAACCAGAGAACAACTGTATGACTGAGCTCAAATGTTGCAAGAGAAACTCAAAAAGATGTTCGATAAGAAAGCTAAAGCAGAGGATTTCTCAGTGGGCAGCAAAGTTTTAAGATGGGATTCACGAAGAGAGGACAAGGGCAAACATTCAAAATTCAATTTTCTGTGGAGAGGTCCATACATTATCAGCGCTATGCAAGGAAATAACACATATTTTCTCAAATCTCTGGATGGCAGCACAGCTGAAGAAGGTCCTGTTAATGGCCGAATGCTAAAACATTACCATGATCCCTTTTGAAAGAAAGAACAGGTGGTGTTATTTTCTGTACATAAATATTTGTATATATCAGCACTTTATTTTATTTTTGCAACATTCCAGATGCTAAAGCACGTAGAAGAAAGCAGGCGGTGCTTCGCAATTTACCACCAAATCACTTGAGGAAAAGTGCTATTTTTCAGTCCAAATTTTCAAATTAATCTAATCAGTCAGCACTAAGAAGTTTTCAATACACAGCAACAACAGAAGATCAAGGAAGTCTAACCTGTTGTTCTTGGCTTCTCACAAGGAGAAGCCATCCCCAAGTGGAGCCACTGTTAGCCTCCTGCTGCAGCAGGTTACTCATATTTCATGATGGACATTTTTACAGGCCAAATATGTCATACTTTGCATGCTGCAATGCTCCATATTTGCTAACAGTCACCAAAGAAAGAGGCTAGGAAAGTGTGCTGGTCTAAGTTCAACTGTTGCATTCCAATTTTGAAGAGTTATTCCATTTTTGTAGAAGTTTCAGCTAAAGGGAGGTCCAAACAGCTTAATCTTGGTCTCCCTAGGTTTCAATTTCCTGTTTTAGAATATAGAGAATGAATAATCTGTCCAAACAGCTTAATCTTGGCAGATTCTTAGATAGGTAGAGAATCAAAGGAGCCTAACTGCTTAATCTGGGCCTTTGGAAGAAATAAGTGTAGATGCAGATAGGAAGACATAAAAAGAAAAGTTGAAAAGCTCGGTCTGCAAGTCTAAGTGCACCCAAACCAAAAAGAAGAAAAAAAATGTTAGGTAAGTAGGTTGGGTAGGTAATTTTGAGGTTGCAGAATGTTGATTTGTGATTAATTCCACATTTTCAAGTGTTACACTCATACAGATCACAGTCAGCAGGCAATTCCCATTTGAAGGACTTCAAGCGAGGCATGACTAACTTCCCCTTCTTCTTATTCCCTAAATCACTTACTAACTTCCCCTGAAGAGGTCAAGATCTGCTTGATATCTCTTAGTTCATCATTGTCCATAGCATTTGCCTTGGTAAAGATTTGCTTTATCCAAGGAGGGTACATATTTTCTCTGCAAAGTTCTGTCCCCCCTTTAAAGCCTAAGATCTCTGAGACTTAGCACTCTTCTTTCCATTTTCATATTAACTATTGACACTATTATGTAATTCCCTATCTATTTCCCTTCCCTCTATTAAAACTATGATAATAATTCCCTTATGTAAATATCCCCTTCCTCTGGTTGAAACATAACCATAAGTATCTTCCTGGGAATTACTAAGTCACTTGGACCTTAGTAACAACCCTCATCCCTGCATAATTATCCCTCCGAGGTGTTTGGACTCCTTCCAAAACACAAAAAACCCCCTCCTAATGCATTAACCCCCCCCCCCCCCCCCGCGCATTGTATTTTTGTAATTTATTGATGTTTTATTAATAAATAGCCAGCACGTCGAAACCCATTACACCATTTCCTAGAGTCTAAACCCACCCGCGCCGCGAAAAATTAAAGATTTAACGTGCGCGCTATTCTGCTAAACCTCGCACACCTTCTCTGCCAGTCCACCATCGGATCGCCTCCTCTAGATCTAACGGCTATTATGCATGCGCCCTCTTGTGTGGGTATGTTAGCACCTCCGACGGTTTTACTGTCGTACACTGGGACAGCTGGTGGCTTCCCATTGCATCGGGCTTCCCCTGACAGAAACCGCCTCCGTACCAAAGGCGGTCCGATGAACTCCAAAACCGCCCTTCCCCTCGCATGACAGGAGTGCCGCATCACCCTGCCACGTCGCCTCCACCTCACCCCTTCCTGCCTGCGCCTAGCCCACGTCACCTGCCACCGTGTCCCACCACGTCATCACCCCGCTGTACTGCCACGTCACCCTGCTGACGTCAGCATGCTGATGTCATATCCGTACTAGAGGACCCCACTGCTGATGTCATGCTGACGTCAGCAGCCAAAAAACGGAAAAACGCGCAAGCACAAAAATCAAGCTTCGAAGCTCCAGAATGAAAAATAGAGGCAGTTTCCGTGCATCGCTATGGAAAATGGGCCATATTGGAGAATCTTTAGGTAATATTTTCCTCGGCCCTTTTTGCACCGAAAATGGCAGAAAAAACTCAATTTTGCCAAGTTAAACGTATCAGAAGGCAGAGAGAGACCCAGTTCAGAGGCTAAAGAGTATCAGAGTAGATGTAAAGATAAAAATCATGTCAAAGAGTATCAGAGTAGCGGCAAAGTGTATCATAGGAGATTTTCTCAGGGCTCGAGGCAAATGAAGCATTAAAAGGAAAGCCCTAAAAGTCAAGGAGCAGTTAAGGAACCATTCAAGGCTCACCAGCACAAATGACTGCACATCAAAGCTCACAGGAGATCAGTGGACCAGAACTCAAGGCACAGTTATTACAGAACCACTGCACCAAGCCACTGAAGACACCACATTAATTCATTTTTGATCCAGCTTCCACTGGCGCAGCCCAAAGCAGATTTACTTGCATTTAATTCCAGCATAAGTTAGGTTTAGAAAGTTTTCTTCCTGCAGACCTGTTTAGGTCGGTTTTAATAAATTACTTTAGATATTTTTCTTATATATACCACCCTGAAAAATGGAGTAGGGGTTGGTTGGAAGATTTTTGGTCTGTTGGTTGTTTGAATTGCTCCAAGAGAGACTCACTTTGTGTACCTGATGATTTCTATAATCAAAGATTGCTGAAAGGTTGGAGAATGAACTGTTTGATGCACTGCTAATGGTTATGAAGAGTGAACAATGGAATTCTTGTGTTGTTTATGAAACAATAATTTTTTCTCATCTCTGTAATTTCAATTTCATATATGCTCAAGTCACGGAACAAAAGTCTGGTTTAGAATTTGCTTTGCTGCACTCTACGCTCAGTTTCTGTGCCTTCTTAATTGTTTCCTCTTGATTTAGTCATAAATATGAATTCCTCATGGCTCATATTTACTCTAATTCACTTATGAATGACTATTATTTAAGAATTCTTAGCTGCTCTTAAATATGGTTCTTTCATATTCCCTTTGCTAAACTGATTGAGAGATTCTTTGTTGCCTCTCATTCCTTAGCCCTCACCCATCTCCATTCAGCTTGGATATTGTTTCACGAACAACTACCTTGCTCCTCCTTTATCTTGTGACCAAGAAAACGCACCATGAGTTGCACTCCATGACTCCATGCCCAATGGTTTGAAACTTATCTTGCTATACCTTGCCTCTTTCCTTGAAGATATCTTTCCTTCACCCAAGCCTTCCTTCCACCCAAAATCAAAACCCCCGAACCCAATAGCTAGCCTAAAATCATTATCAACAAAGCTAAATCATTGAGAGAGAGCCCTCTCTGGTTGCAGGTGGGCTAGAACCTGCAATCCAAAGATTGGTTTGTGGTTACCTCAGCCGTATCCCTTCAGGAGCTTAGGGACAACCTAAGTGATAACACAACTCATGTTGGTATTTGACTTTTTCCACCATCTCACAAAATTGATAGTAGGACTAATGTTTGAAGCATGCTACATCCATTGGGCAGGCCAACAACTCAGTAAGTGTAGTGGGCTCCTCTCGGATATGTTTTCCACCTTTGTGAGGTCTCCTTTGTGCATGAATTTCTTTGGAGGATTCACTTACTGTTTCTTCATTTCTGTCATAAGAAGAATCTGACTCCTTGTTTGCCAATGCTTGATTTTTCTTAGATGAGTATGAAGAGATTTTATAGTGTCAATAGGTTTTTGCTGCTAAACAATAGGGATTAATCATATGGACTGTGAATAGGGGGTTTGGGATGCTTCTTGTAGGGATATTGGAAATTGCAGGGTTTGGGGAATGATGTTTAGGGTTTGGGCTAGTGGGATTATGGATTAGGGTTATTAGTTTTAGGGATAGGGGGAATAGGTAAGTGGGAGTGAAAAAGGGAAGGAGGAAAGAGGTGAATGAAATGGTAGTGAGGGGAAGTGAAATGGCAGGGGTGAATAGGATAGCAAAAGCTATAATTTGTAAACCCTAGGCAGTTTTCTCAATACAACTGTGCAAGGAACTAGGGTTTAATTTTTTCCTTATTGAAACACTATAAACACTAATGGAAACTCATACATCGGCAATATGGGGGTGTCAACTTACTTGTGAAACGAAGAATTTGTGTTTTGGGATCTTTGGAGGAAGATTTGGATAATTTTCGGGCCTTGAAGGCTGATGTGTTGTGCACACTCACAAGTGCGCCGCACCTCTTTGGTGCATCACGCCAGTTAGAAAACCATTGCAGATTTTTCTCTGTGTGCACCGCTCAGGCCAAGTGCGCTGCGCCGTGACCCAGGTGCGCCGCACCTCCAATTTTTCACTGTTTGGATGCAAAATTGCTCCTTTGGCTTGAAAACTCGATTTGCACTTGCTCTCCTCTCCTTTGGCATACAAATGAGCTTCCTTTGACATGAAAACATTTTATATACCAATGATTTTGATTTTTCACTTATGAAAACCCACTTTCCTAATGTTTGTATTTCACTTGTTTTTTAAAACTCTGTCTTGGGCAGTTTGTCTTACTTTTTTGCCTTTGATGGACTAAATGCTTTGAAGTTTTGTTTCTTTTGTAGGAAATAGTGTGCAGAGGCTTGATAAGGTGACCGGGGCTATCTTTTGAAATTATTACATATAGAAAAATGAAATTACATGAAATTTTGTACATAAAACATAAAAAACTCTGTTTTTCCTCAAAACAGAGTTTTGAGGAAAAATCAATCACTTAGCATGTCATTATTGAAATTTTTGTTGTTGAGAGTTTATTTGACCTCCTCATGCACCTGCTGACCATTATTGAGCTTTTATAAGACCTTGAGGACAAACCCTAGACCTAATGAGACGTAAAACCCTAAAATGACTTTTTGTAGATGTAAAAACAAAAATGAGTGTAAATGACCTGAAAGTGGGTCAGCAAGTAAAGATCATGAGGGAAAAATTTATAAAATGCCACACCATCCGATGATCCATGATCCTAATGGAATGTAGATGATCAAATGAGACACCTAAAATGCAATGCAACAAGAGAATTTCATCACTGATGGAGGGATGAAGATACCGACACTAACATTCATTCATTAACATTTATATACTAACCAAACCATGATGAGAGTCATTCATCAAGATTATCATGAAACATGCTTATAGCTAGCAATAACCAGAGATATATCAATGATAAAACAACCATTAAATCCACATAATGATAAGGACATTTTCTCATTAAATACCAAAGGAAAAGGAGATCTTATTAACACATGAAATTCTAACCAAGTAAGGGACTTCCACATACCACCTAACCATAGATTGGGCTGAACCAAACCTCTCTTTTAGCCAATCACCCCCATGCCATATTCCAAGCATGAATGTGGAATCTCATGGAATAAACCAAGAACACCAAACTAAGGCTTCCAGAGCATTTGGCCAACCAAGTCTCCAAGAACTAGTAACTCAACCCACATCCATAAGGAACATGAGAACCAACCAGAAAATAAGGATAAAACCCATAACACCATGGCTATCCAGGAAATGGAAATGCTAGGTAAAACCACTGTCAATCTAGGAAATCCTCCATGTCAATGACATATCATAACCAAGAAACCACATGCATATGCCATGCCTTCCAAAACTAGTAAGGAAATCATACATGAAATTTGGTACCTGCAAGAAAAAATCATTGTACTTGTTGATATCATTGTCATCTTATGCTTTTCTACTTTTCCTTTGCCTTCTTGATCCAAATCCCAAGTATGCCACACTCCTCCAAATGTGTTCCAATAAAACTCTAAGTGTCCAAGAGTATGAAAGAGAGATAATAGAAGAGAGAGGTCCAAGATAAAACTGACAAAAGATTGTGAACTGGTCCTCAGAAGCCCTTTTATCAATGAGGCCTCTATTTTCTTCATTTTCCATTATTTTCCTTCATTTTCCTCCTCACATGCAACTTGTGATCTTTCACCTTGCTTTTCTCCTATTTTCCATTATTTTCATAAATAAAATGCCAATAAATGCCTCATGTCTTTCCAAAGCTTTTTCCATTGCCTTTGTCAATTTCCATAGACATTAATCAATCACAAGTGATCCCCATCACTATTTTTTTGCCAAAAATTCATCTTGAAATATGTTTCCCATGACCTTACTCCTTAAACAACGTGTGTTAATCTGCATAACTTTTATGCATGTCCTATGTTGCCTTTAGATTCTTCTTGATTATTTGCATTTCCTATTCCATCTCTGCCAAAATGTCTTGTCCTATTAATACCCTATTCACTGGATTGCTCCAACTGATGGGAGTATTACAACTCTTTCGATAGAGTGCCTCAAATAGACTCATCCTTAGTGATTCTTGATACCCATTGTTGTATGCAAAGTCAACCAGTGGAAGATACTCTTCACACTTTCGATGTTTATGAATCACATACATCCTCAACATGTCCTCCAGAATCTTGTTGACCCTCTCTATCTGTCCTTCTTTCGATGGATGATAAGTTGTGTTGAAGGCCAAATCTATACCCAAACCTGCAAATAACTCTTTCCAGAAATTGGAAGTGAACTTAACATCCCTCTTTGACACAATATTCTTCGAAACACCATGCAATCTTACTATATCTTTGATGAAGACCCGTGCTACATCATTAGTTGAATAAGTAGACTTCACTGGAATGAAATGTGATACCTTTGTCAACTTTTCAACCATAACCATAATAGAATCATGTTGTTTGGATGCCCTTGGAAAACCTGTAATGAAATCCATCTAAATTACCTCCCATTTCCACTCTGGATTCAGAATTGGCTATAGTAGACCACCAAATTCAGCCAATAATATAACTTATTCATTGTTGTCAATGTCTTCAGATATTGTAGGTGAGTTGAATATGGCTTAACATGAAATTATCTCAAGATAATCTTCTTGAGCTCACTGTTGTTTGACACATAGATCCTCTCCCTAAATCTAACCAAACCATCTGCTATGAGATGATAGTCCACATCCTGATCACATGTATCCTATTGTAACGTTTTCCTAATATCCCTATACCTGTCATCCTATTGACCTTCCTGTAAAATCTTATCCTATAAATCCTTTCCATAAGAACTCACAACTACACTATGATCTGTGTGTACTCTTTTGCTAAGAGAATCCATAACCCTATTCTCTTTACCTTTAACGTACTTTATCTCAAAGTTGAACTCATTGATTGTTGCCAACCATATAGCTGCCTAAAATTCATATTTGGTTGGTCAAACAAGTATCTCAATCCACTATGGTCTCTCATCAGCAAAAACCTCATGCCAAGAAGGTAGTGTCTCCACATTATCAATGCATGTATGATTGTTGCCAACTCAAGATCATGTGTAACATAATTATGATCATGCTCATTTAGTTTTCTTGGTTCATAAAATACCACCTATCCCTTTTGCATCAAGACTCCACCAAGTCCTCTCTTACAAGTATCTGTACACACTACAAACTCTTTATCTGGATTTGCAATCTTCAAACTGGAGAATTTTTCAATAGCTACTTCAACTACTCAAAAATGGATGCATATTCCTCTGTCCATTCAAATTTCTTACCTTTCCTTTGCAATCATGTAATATGATAAGAAATTTGTGAGAAGTTCCTGATGAACCTCCTATAATAATCTCCTAACCTCATAAATGATCTTATCTTATCCACATTCCTAGAAGATACCCATTCCATAATAGCTTTTATTCTTCCAGTTCCGCTACTATGCCTTCCTTGGAAACTGCATGCCCCAATTAATGTACCTTTGTCTAAAAGAAACTGCATGAAGTTCTAGATATTCTTCTAGAAACTGATGAAGTTCTAGATATTCTTCATTCTCTTCCTCATTCTTAGAATATATCAATATATCATCAATGAACACAATCACAAACTTGTCCAGATAAGAACACAACACACTATACATCAAGAACATAAAAGTAGTTGGATCATTAGTCAAAGCAAATGGAACTACAAAAAACTCATAATTCCCATACCTGGTCTGGAAATAAGTCTTGTAGATGTCATCTTCTTTAATGTGTACCTAATGATATCTTGATCTTAGATCAATCTTTGAGAACACCACTGCTCCCTTCAACTAGTCAAATAAATCATCATCAATGGATACTTGTTCTTGATTTTTACCTTGTTCAACTACATGTAGTCAATGCATAACCTGAGAGTATCATCCTTCTTCTTCACAAACAACACTAGTGCACCCCAAGGTGACACACTCGGCCTAGCGTATCTGTTTTCAATCATTTCCTTCAATTGCAACTTCAATTCCACTAACTCTAGTGTGCTCATCATGCATGATTCCTTTCATGCTAGTGTAGCCCCTAGTACCAACTCAATAAAAAATTACACTTCCCTGTGAGGTGGTAACTTTGGAATCTCTATAGGGAATACATCATGAAACTATTATAGAACTAGGAAACCCTTCAAAAAAAATCATCCTCAACATCCTTACCTTTATCACTGGAAATATGTACGACAGATAACACACTCTTTCCTGTGACTATGCTTTTCTTGCATAGTTGTTACCATTGTAACTAATGGTACCTTCTTCTTACCCTGCAAGATCCTTTGTTCTCCATTTTCATCCAAGCACTCAATAGCCTTGTCATAATAATCCACCTTGGTTATGTGAAGATACAATCGATCCATACCCAACAACCTAATATATGATCCCGATTGAAGCACATTCAAATGTGTTAATCTAGGCATACCATTGAACTCAAATGCACAAGCTCTTACCGAGTGATTAACTCTCTTCCTTTTACTTGTAGCTAACTGCACTAACCAATATTATGCATGCACTTATTTATTCAAGACACACTTATCCACCAGGTCAAGATTCACTTATTATAATTAGATCCAGGATCAATAAAAATTGATACAAATTCATCACAAAGCTTATCTTCCATCTCGATAATAGATGCCTGGTGATTTTCCTTCTTGCTATCCAACACTACATAAATCCAAGGAATACTTTGTCCAACATCCCCCACTGTCTGTGCCTCCTAAGAATTGTATATCTGTGGTCTAACACCCTAATTTTATGGAAAATCTCTCATGTGATGCTATCCTCCACAAGTCCAACACTGCAAGGGCTTCCTATCATCACCCCCATTTTTTTATCCTTAGACCGAAATACCTGTCCTCTATCAAATGCATTGAACTTCTTTGGCAGTGTTTCATTCTCTTTATTACCTGTGTATTGAGGTCTTGTTTTCTTCTTATCCCATTTTCCCTTATTCTTCTCATTACTTTTCCAATCTTGCTTAGTCTCATATCTTCACTTTGATTGCTCATAACAATTCTTTAGCTTCCTTATGGCTTCCTCCAATGATCTAGGCTCATCAAACTCAATCATGTCCTTGAATTCTAGTGGTAACCCACTGATGAAACTTTGAATATTTTATTTCTCGTCCTTTAGATAAGGTACATACCTCAATAATTCCAAGAATCTGCTAGTGTACTCCTCATCAATCATGGATCCCATCTTTAGCTCATAGAACTCCTTTGTCATGTCATCATAGTATCTTTCAGATATATACTTCTTCTGAAAAGTCCCTCAAACTCACCAAATGTTTTCTTTACCTTTAAGCCTAAACATAGTTATTTTGGCCTTCATGTTTTCTAAGTAATCATGCAATCTAAAGAACTTATTCATTCCAAGTAACCATATTTTTTCATCTTGTGACTTATTCATTTCTCCATCAAATTTAGGTGTCTTTGCTTTCTTGAACTCATCCGAAAAATATTTTTGAAAATGCAACAAGATGATGGAGCTTAGTGAAAAGAAGTCGCCTTCACTAAGTGTGCTCGCAGGCTATTTTTGGCGCAAAGTCTATTTTTAGAATATGTCTATTTTTAGACATATGGATCATGGTCTATGGGTTGCAGGATGTTATTTGTGGATGATTGGTCATGTTGGTAAGAATAGATGGACCTATATTTTTAGACATATCGGCAGAGTCCATTTTTAGACTGCCAGACTAAAAATAGAACAGTCGAATATTATTAGCTCTTAATAATATTTGGACTATAAACATTATCTTATTCTCTTGGAGCACTTCAGTTCGAGCTACAGATGTGGCACATGCAACTACCAGAAGGAAATATTCTTTTCTTATGGGTTACTTGAGCTATTGCATGAAGGACTTCAATTAGAACTTCAGTGATTGAGTTATGTGGAGTTGAATGAGGAGTTGATGAAGTTGTGTTCAGTTTGACTTAGTTAAACTAGTTGTAGTTAGTCTAACTAAAAAATAGACTAATGTTGAGTGGTGTAAATTATTTATTAATTAATTCACTAATTATTAACTCATAAATAAACTAAAGAATACATCAATTAACTCAGTGCATGGACAGTTCAGTGGAGACAAGTGTTAGAGATGAGTGAAAGGGAAAGACAGCTGTCAGTTGTGACTATAGTTGTGCATGTGATTTGCACAATCAGTGGTATTGAGTTGCCAATGAGGATTGAGTAGTGTTACACAAGGGAAATACGAGTTTGGTTCAGCCATTCGGTAGTATTCTCTATGCAGGATTTCACAGTGGAGGCAGGCAAGCAGCAAAGGAGATTTGAGCCAGTGATTGATTCAGATTTGAGCTAGTTTGTGTGTAACAGGTGGAGATAGTACTGAGTACTTTTGAGGAGTATTCTACTATGTATTGTTACAAGTTCTCAATCAATATAATATACAGATAGTTGGGGGTTTTCAGTTGTATGCTTTCCTCGTGATATATTGTGTTGATATGTGTGATTGATGCTTCAATGTGCGCATGCGATTGTTTCTTAATTCCACAAAATTGATGATCAATGGTAGAGGAGGTTATGTATTATGCATGCATTCCGAAATAGTGTATAATCAGGATAATCTCTGTGAATAAGTGTCATATTATTCAAAATTTCTACATGGTATTAGAGTTGGTTGATTTGTAGAAAAAATTCTACAAGATATCAAAGCGAGGATTGATCATCGGATCTATTATTCAGAAAGTGTTTACATTTATTTCTTCAGGCAGAGTCTATAATCAGGCCAAGTAGCCTCTGGATTCATCCTTCTTTTGTAAGGTGAGATATCTGGTGAATTCCCATATAGTCGATCTCTTTACGAGAAATACTTTGTTCTCACAAATTTTAGATCAGAAGCGGTTGAGTTTTGAGCTGGTGGAATTCGAATTTGCAGCAGTGTTTTCTTGGTGTCAAAGTTGAAATGTATTTCAATGGATTGCGATTGCAGTATGCCCTTGAGGGAAGCTTGAACTATATTGCATGGAAGGACAGGATGGAGGCGGTGTTAGATGATAATGGGTTCAAGGAGTTCATAGATGCGGATGTCCCAAAACCTATTGATGCTGCTCAAATCGGGGATTGGCAAAAGAAGACAGCAAAGTGTCGAAGGATTCTGTTGGAGGGAGTGAGGGATCACATTGTGTCCAGCCTCCATGGAAAGGGTTCTCCATACTTGATGTGGAAAGCGTTGATAGATCTATTCCAAAGCAAGAGTGACCAGAGGAAGTTGGTGCTCAAGAATAAACTCAGAAACATAAAGTGTGAGAAAGGCGACAGTATGCCCAAGTATCTCACGAAGTTCACCCAATGCCGGGATGAGCTGGGAAGTGTGCGGGTGACTATCGATGATGAGGACTTGGTTAGCTTGGCTCTCCTTGGTCTTCTGAAGAGTTGGCATTCCTATCAGGACTCTATCAATGGTCGGGAGAAATTGCCAGGATGGGAGAGACTTTGGTCGGATCTTGTGCAAGAGGAGATCAGGCAGAATACCAGGGACGGATCTTCATCAAAGGCATCTGATGAAGAAAATTGCACTTTGGCTGCCAAAGCAAAGAAGGGGAAGAACAAGAAAGCTTCTCATTCTGGTGCGAAAGGCAAGAAGCAATACATGTCCAAGGTGAAGTGCTTTCACTATCACCAGCACGGACACTATGCCACAAATTGTCCGTAGAAGAAAAAAAATAATCAAGCTACTAGATCTGCAGCCGGAGAGGCCTTAGCCTCACAGTTTGAGCTGGATTTTTCGCTGATCGCATGCCCGGTATCAAGTGTGATGGGATCGGTATGGTTCTTGGATAGTGGTGCGTCTTTTCACATGACAGGAGATCAAGATTTGTTTTCTGATCTGAATGAGAAAGATCTTGGAGTGCACATCGAGATGGGC
>APFE031753941.1:27746-67623 GCA_000404065.3 Pinus taeda
GGGCGATGATGGTAGATACAGTGCGACCGGTATCAGTACCATTTCCTTTGAGAGGGATTCTGGTAAACCCTTCGTATTGAAGGAAGTGATGCATGTTCCAGGATTGAAGAAGAATCTTATCTCTGTGGCGATGTTAGAATATAAGGGATATGATGTTGTTTTCAGTGAGGGAAAGGCTTTCTTGCGCAGTAAGACAACTGGAGAAACCTGGAAGATAGGGGTTCGAGTCAAGAACCTTTATCAGTTGCATGTAGATGGTTGCGTAGCAATAGTATGCAAGGCAGAAGGAGTGGTGAGCCGGGATGATGGCGTGCTGTGGCACCGGAGATTGGGCCACCTTCACCATGGAGCTTTGAAGATACTGCAGCAGATTTCTACTGGGCTTCCTAAAGGCACTCTTGCGTAGTCAAATCAGTGCAAGGGGTATATTTTGGGAAAATTTGTGAAAGCCACCTTTCACGAGAAGGATAGTCGCGCCACGCGCCACGACGATCCTTGAGAGAATTCACACAGACGTGTGTGGACCTTTCTCAGTAGCTTCGACAGCAAAGCACAGGTACTATGTGATCTTTGTTGATGATTTCTTTATAAAGTGTTGGATCTTCTTCATGCAGAAGAAGAGCGAGACATACTTAAAGTTCTGTGAGTTCAAAGCACTGGTCGAGAAGGAATCGAGGAAGAAGGTGAAGGCTCTTAGGAGCGATAATGGTGGTGAATTCATCTCTGGCGAGTTCAAGGACTTCTGGAGCACAGAAGGGATTCGAAGAGAGCTCATAGCTCCCCATAACCCACAGTAGAACGGGGTTGCTGAGCAGAAGAACAGAACGATCGTGGGTGTTGAACGGGCAATGTTCCATGATCATGGCCTACCCCTTCACTTGTGGGCGGAGGCATGCAATACTGCAGTATATGTGCAGAACCATTGTCCTCACAAGATAATTGGCATGAGTACACCTGAGGAGGCTTATTCTGGTAAGAGGCCTGATATTTCCCATTTGAGGATTTTTGGTTCTCTTGTTTACATGCATGTAACGAAGGATGCTAGGAAGAAGCTGGAGCCAACCGTAGAGGTTGGGATATTTTTGGGGTACACTAATACGCCCCACAACTATCATGTGTATTTTCCAAATAGTCGCAAGACTGTTGTGCAACGGGATATAAAATTTCAGGAGGAGAAATCCATGAAGTGTTCGCTTGAGAGGGAGCCACACTTGCATGCAGACGAGGAGCTATTAATTCCTAAGGATGAGCTTCACGACGTGGATCAGCCACAAGATTAAGTTCATGGAGTGGAAGAGACCACTCATGCAGCGCCAACCATCAAAGGGCGAAAGCGCACTACAGAAGCTAAGCGACTGGCTTGAGATGCAAAGAAGGTTGTAGGACCACCTACAGCAGAGCGCAGACAGAGACAGTCACCTGATCGGTACATTGGATACATGGCTCTTGTGAGCAAATGTGTCGTGACTAAGCCATCCTCTTTCGAGGAAGCTGTGGAGGATCCCGCATGGGTAGATGCCATGGTGGAAGAGTATGATTCGATTGTCAGAAACAGTGCATGGGAGATTGTCCCAAGATTGGAGGGGAAATCAGTGGTGGGTTCGAGATGGATCTACAAAGTGACGCAGGCAGCTGACGGGAGTGTGGAGAAGTACAAGGCAAGATTTGTTGCCTGAGGCTTCTCACAGATAGAGGGGATCGATTATGAGGAGACCTTTGCACCTGTCACAAGGTAATCTTCCATACAGACGATTCTTGCTCTCTCAGCGCAGATGGGGTGGCACATTCATCAAATGGATGTGAAGACTGCGTTCCTCAAGGGAGTCATTGAGGAGGAGGTGTACATAGAGCAGCCCGAAGGTTTCGAGATCTTCAGCAGCGAGTCACATGTGTTCAGGCTCAAGAGAGCGTTGTATGGGTTGAAACAAGCACCTCGTGCTTGGTACACATGGATAGATAGCTATTTCACCGGACTTGGATTCTCCAAGAGTGAGGCGGATCATAACCTATACCAGATAGTGGTGGAGGGTAAGTTGCTTATCATTGTACTGTATGTAGATGATTTGATTCTAATGGGAGATGAGCTGTTGATACTTTCATGCAAGGAGGACCTTGCTCGGGAGTTTGAGATGAAGGACTTGGGTCTCCTTCATTATTTCCTGGGATTGGAAATTTGGTAGCACAGTTATGGACTATTTGTTTCTTAGGGTAAGTATGCCCTGGAGATACTAGAGAAGTTCAACATTCATGGCTGCAAGCCTGTTGATACTCCTCTTCTTGGAGGTTGGAGGAAGGAGGATGCTACTTTAGTGGAGGTAGTGGATGCCACTTTTTATCAAGAGTTGGTGGGGTCGCTTATGTATCTGGTCAATACACAACCCGATATATGCTATGCTATTAACCAGCTTTCACAAGCTATGGTTAAGCCAACTAAGCTCTTCTGGAAGGCAGGCAAGCATGTATTGCGTTATCTCATAGGCACATCAGGATATGGATTGTGGTACAGACAGGAGGATGAGGTGAAGCTATGTGGCTTCGCGGATGCAGATTGGGCAGGGAGCCTAATGGACAGAAAGAGCACATCTGGAGGGATCTTCAGTATCGAATCTATGGCTGTTTCTTGGTACAACAGGAAGCAGAGATCCGTGGCACTCAGTTCAGCGGAGGCCGAGTATATGGCAGCAAGTTTGGCTGCATGTGAGGCTATATGGATGAGGAAGATCATGGTCGGGTTGTTCGGGTCTCATTTGGATCCTACTGTGATTTACTGTGATAACCAGAGTTGCATTAAACTCTCGGCTAATCCTATATTTCATGATAGATCCAAACACATCGACATCAGGTACCATCATATCAGAGATTGTGTGCAGCGGAGAACCATGTTACTTTCATATATTCCCATGGAGGATTAGGATGCTGATATCTTGACGAAGGCGCTCACTAGGAGAAAATTCGAATACCAGAGAGACAGGATAGGGGTTTTAGACAATCCATATCTTTTTTAGACGGAGTGTTGAAAATGCAAGAAGATGATGGAGCTTAGTGAAAAGAAGTCACCTTCACTAAGTGTGCCCGTAGGCTATTTTTGGCGCAAATTCTATTTTTAGACATATGGATCATGGTCTATGAGTTGCAGGATGCTATTTGTGGATGATTGGTCATGTTGGTAAAAATAGATGGACCTTTATTTTTAGACATATGGGCGGAGTCTATTTTTAGACTGCCAGACTAAAAATAGAATAGTCGAATATTATTATCTCTTAATAATATTTGGACTATAAACATTATCGTATTCTCTTGGAGCACTTCAGTTCGAGCTATAGATGTGGCACATGCAACTGCCAGAAGGACATACACTTTTCTTATGGGTTACTTGAGCTATTGCATGAAGGACTTCAGTTAGAACTTCATTGGTTGAGTTCTGTGGAGTTGAATGAGGAGTTGATGGAGTTGTGTTCAGTTTGACTTAGTTGAACTAGTTGTAGTTAGTCTAAATGACAAATAGACTAATGTTGAGTGGTGTGAATTAGTTATTAATTAATTCACTAATTCTTAACTCATAAATCAACTAAAGAATACATCAGTTAACTCAGTGCATGGACAGTTCAGTGGAGACAAGTGTTAGAGATGAGTGAAAGGGCAAGACAGCTGTCAGTTGTGCATGTGATTTGCACAATCAGTGGGATTGAGTTGCCAATGAGGATTGCATAGTGTTACACAAGGGAAATATGATTTTGGTTCATCCATTCAGTAGTATTCTCTATGCATGATTGCGCAGTGGAGGCAGGCAAGTAGCGAAGGAGATTTGAGCCAGTGATTGATTCAGATCTGAGCTAGTTTGTGTGTAACAGGTGGAGATAGTACTGAGTACTTGTGAGGAGTATTGTATATGTATTGTTACATGTTCTCAATCAATATAATATTACAAATAGTTGGGGGTTTTCAGCTGTATTCTTCCCCGTGATATACTGTGTTGATATGTGTGATTGATGTTTCAATGTGCGCATGCGATTGTTTCTTAATTCTGCAAAATTGATGATCAATGGTAGAGGAGGTTATGTATTATGCATGCATTCCGCAATAGTGTATAATCAGGATAATCTCTGTGAATAAGTGTCATATTATTCAAAATTTCTACAAATATCCCATGTCACTCCTCCTATAAGGATGATAACGATGATGACCATGGTACCAATCTGAACCGAAACTAGAGTAAAGCCCATGTCCACTACCTTGTCTATAAGGTGTATCCAAGAACCTATAGTCTCTAACCATGTCATCTCTATCTGACCTATGCCCACCATCTAACGTACTACCATATGCTCCATGAGTTCTTCCCTCTTGTCCATGACTAGTCCTAAGTGGTCCCTATTTCTCCAATCCTAACAATCATTAAAGGATGATTGCATTAACATCTTCTTGTTTCTCCTATGCCCCAGCAAGTCTCTATTGTGATTGAATGATTCTACCATTATCTGATTTATAACTTCTTATTTATGCCTTAAAACTTTTCAAAGTGTCTACTATGTCAGGAGAGTACCCATCACCATGTTTTTCATCTGATCTATAGGGAGTGTCTCGTGAACTGTAGCCTACCATTTTTCTAGTCATCTTTGATCATATTCTTTCTACAAGTATATTATGTCAGTGTTGGGTAGCGGAGGCCCCGCGTAATGGTTTTGGGGCTTAGAACCCGTAATTTAGGGTAATGATATTGTAAAAGGTCCGCGAAGTGCGCGAGATGTGAAATGTAATAGATCGATTCAAAGGGTTTTCCACCCAAAAATAATATAAAATAATAGCAAGTGAGTCAGCTTGCCCATGGTTTGCGGACCATGGGAATGTATAAATAGAGTGAGGCTCTAAGGGTAGAGGTAGCTTTTGAAAAATCTGATGTGTTATGGGTTTGTGAAAGTAATAGTTGTTCTATGTCTGTAAGCTCGAGTCAAGGGTGTTAGTGGTTAGATAGAGGCTTTGTAGTTGTGTGCGCGGAGGCCCAATAGAGTCCGCAACTGTGTGCACATACCCCTGCAACTGTGTGCATAGGGCAGAAAGAATATTGTACTGAAACGAAGATATTAATAAAGATAAGTTGGTTCTAAAACAATGTGTTGATTCTAAGTTATTTTGGATCTGGTTATATTCTAGTTTATGCATCTGTTATATGAGTTTAAGAATGTCTTTATGAATGATAATGATGCGCACTAGGTAATATTGTTAAATGTTTTCTTAAAGACCATAAGAAGTAGAGTAAATCTATAATAAACTCGTTAGCAACAAGGCACGTAGGCACGGATCTACGCAGAAGCCTAATAACAATACAGAGTAATGTGAAGGCCACAAAACGGTTCACGACCCCTCCAGTCCACACCAAGACATCCCAAGGGTGCAAAAACCTCGTTCCAGCACCCTCCCCTACTACCTCGGGTGATACCTCAACCTACGCTCCGTGGACTGTTGCCGAAAGGGATGGTAGCTGTGGGATTTGTTTGGCCAATAACTCTTTTGAACTTGGGTTAGGGCCCAATAAGCCAACAAATGGTTTCGTTGTTGGGGTCGGGATCTGCCTAAGGAATGTTTGATGTCGTAATTTTGAAACCCTACAAAGAAAGAGATTGAAGATCGATTGGATCAGAAGCAGTACGAGTTCATAGTTGGCCCTAGCACACTCGCGCATAAACCAGAAGTTGAACATGTCAAGTGCGATCAAGTTGCTTGTATTCAAAGGAGTAGGAAGTGAAGATCCAGAACAGTTTTGGTTCATAGTAAGGGCAGTGTGGGAAGCGCATGGAGTTACGAAAAATAATATTAAAAAGGCTACCTTGGTGAGTGCGCTACAGGACCGCGTGCTAACTTGGTATATCAAGCATTCTAGCGATCATCCAAATGTCGAGATAACAAAGATCTGGAATGCATTGAACAAAGAGTTCAGTCGACCGAAATTAGAGATGCAGTAGATCATTGGGTTCAAGGAGATCGTGATGCTGCCAAGAGAAACCCCTTGGGATCTGGATTAGAGACTGAAGAGTACGATCTAAGAGCATAACATGACACTAACAAATATGCAGCACTATGTGTGGTTTATGGCATCTTTAACGCCACACCTGAGGATAGCGCTGTCACAGCAGAAGATCTCGACCTAGGCTGAAGCATTAGAAATAGCGATGAGGTTGCATGAGACTCCAATACAGGATCCTGGGTTGGAATTTCAGTAGATCCACGCACAAATACAAAATCTATGCTTGGAAATGCAGAGTTTGAAACAGGAGAAGGCGCCCAGGCCAAAAGTGGGTGAGGAGGTGTGGTCCGTAAAATGTAAAGTCTAGGGCCACGATAAGGATCATTGTCTGATATTTACAAACTATTTGGCAGTGGGGGGACCAATGTTGTTGTGACCAGAGGCATAGGTGGGGCCAAGCATGGCACCCTCACTCTGGTGCGCAATCTTTCAAGTGGGAGGAAAGCACAACACGGACAACTGTCACCTACTGCAAAAGTTTAACCAAACCCCCGAACAGCTATTTTGCAATTTTTGCAGATCAATGGGCCATATGAACGAGACTGTCGTAGTTATGAATTATTGATGGATCGAACACCTGCCTATAGGATGTAGATTTAAGCACGAGGTCAGGATCCAACTACGGTGATAGTGCGCGATGGGTTCCAGGGGTGAGGAAAAGGACAGGGAGGAATGGGGCCAGAAAGGGGCCGCGAGCAGCTAATCTGTTACAACTGCGGAGGACTAGGGAACTACATGCGTGATTGTACCAACCTGACTAGAATATCGTGCCCCTACTGCGAGTAATTCAATCGTGGAATAATAGCTTGCCCCACAATGATAGCGCAGATATGTGAGAAAAGGGCAGCACAACCTACGGCGACGTAGAATGTCCAAATGTTGAGGTTTGAACCGTGAGAGGAAGAACCCAACGTAAACATGATGCTTAGAAGTGGCATCGCCACAGGGGAGGATAAGGGGAAACTAACTAAAAAAGACACAGGGGTTTGTAAGGAGACATGTCTAGAAGCTAGGAAGAGCTTCGTGGAGGTCTCTACCCCAGGTAGTAAGGATCAACTCGAGCCAGAAATGGATCCCTCGATGCTAACCACTTTTTTAGATACATGCATGAAATTGCTTCACGACAATAAGGCGGTTAAACGATTACAAGAGCTGATAACTAGGTGCGCAGAGTCAAGTGAACCGCGCATGGTCCGAAAATTGGGGAAACATGTTTCGCGTACTAGACAGGAAATGTGATTAATGGTGTAGATTAGTGACTATGAGATGGATCAGATCATTCTGGACTTGGGCTTGGATGCAAACGTGCTACCTAAACAGACTTGGGAGCACATGGGCAAGCCCACACTGTAATGGCCTCCTATTCAAGTATGGATGGCGAACCAACAAAAGATCCTATCCATGGGGATACTGCAAGGAATCATAGTAGATATAGAAGGCGTGAGCACACAAACAGATTTTGAGGTAATAGAAATTGTGGATGACTGTAGCCCTTACCCTACATTGTTAGTGATAGACTGGGCCATAGATATGAATGGGGTCATTAATTTAAAGAAGTGGAAAATGATATTTGAGAAGAATTCACTCTGAGTAGTCATTTCGCTAGACCCGGCTGAAGGAGCGCCCTACACTGAACCCATGCCCGACAAAGGAAGTGATAATGAACTGGATTGTATCGACAAGATCATTGCACGAAATCAAGATTGGGTCAATCCGATTGCAGAAGGGAGAATATCATGGGAGTGTGCAGATTCCTGCACTGCAGATTCAGATGAGGAAGACGAGCGGTGGCATAATCGATTGAACGGAGTAATAACGTTAAACTGCAACATGATGACTAGGTCACTCTATTATGTAAAAACTTAGGATTGAGAACTGCTAATGTATGATGGGCTGACAGCGGTAGATGAATTCCTGGCCAAGTTTGAAAGCGCAGTACCATAGCACCAACAGTTCGATGCATTAAAATGGGCATTGCACATGACGCCTTTGCATTGGTGGGGAACACATGAAGGAATCTTTGAAGATTGGCACGGTTATAGGTGGATGATGCATATAAGGTTTGTGAAGCCGGAACTACAAATGACTGAGAAATACGATAGACGTGATGACCCCTGCATGTAGCTCACCAGATGGACCCAGTCCTATGGAGAAGAGCCCCAGCCAGAGTTGGTAGACTTATTTTATCATACCCTAGATGTCATCCCAAGGAACTGGTATACCAAAACAGAACTCCGACATGGTACAGGCGAATGGGATATCTTGCGCGAAGGGTTTTTATTAACATTCATATTTGAGGACCAATGGATGGATATTGTTGACGATGCATTACAAGTTGTGAAGGCTGCCATTTTCAAAGTACCACTAGAACCAGAAGAAATAGTGTAGCCAGATTGGTCGTGTCCACTGAGCCAAGCCCTAGAATGTTACAACGTGCTTATAGAAGATGATGAGGATGACCCCAAAAACATCAATATTCGGGAAATAGAGGGGAGCAGCGAGGCTCGTGAACCAGCGATCGAGGACCCTGACATCACTGTAGCGCTGAAAACAAAACAAGTGAACATTGGTACGAAGGAGGAGTCGAAGTATGCAACACTTGGGGACTATTAGGATGATGCCACGATGGATAAGGTTGTCGAGTTACTTCGCAAATATCAGGGTTTATTTCTGACCAAAATCAAGAAGTTAAAAAGAATCCTCGGTGACCCAGGAATGATGAAGATAACTCTGAAGTCGAATGCGAAGCCAGTCAAGTAGAAGTCTTATCGGTTGAATCCAAAATATAAAGCAAAGGTTCGCGAAGAATTGGATAAAATTCTTGCAGCAGGAATAATTGAATTAGTGGAGGAATCCAACTGGGTAAGTCCTATGGTTGTACAGGAGAAAAAACGGAAGGATGAAATTTGCATCTGTGTGGAGCTTAGGAAGCTCAATGATGCATGTGTTAATGATCCATTCCCAACGCCATTTACAAACGAAGTACTGGAAAATGTTGGGGGACAGGAAGCCTACTCCTTTACGGACAAATTCTCGGGGTACCACTAGATCAAGATTGCAGCGAAGGATAAGAGTAAAACAACCTTCAATATCGAATGGGGTTGTTTTCAGTACACGGTGATGCCATTTGGACTAAAGAACGCATCAGGGATATTCTCGCACATTGTGGTAGCTACATTGAAGGAATTTGTACATAAGTTTTTAGAGGTATATCTTGATGATTGGACCGTATTTGGGCTAGTTGAGAAACATACCGCAAGCTTATGGTTAATGCTAGATACTTGCTGACAGCACCTGATTGCGCTAAATCTACAGAAGTGTACTTTCCTCATCCCCTTGGGGAAATTGCTCAGCCATGTGGTCTGCAAGCAAGCTCTGATGGTAGACCTGGTGAAGATTGCTGGCATACTCGATCTACAAGTGCTACGAAGTGTCAAACCGCTGCGTGCCACGCTGGGACACACTTGTTACTATCGAAAGTTCATCAAGAGCTATGCATAGATCACAGCAGCGATGGAACAGTTGTTGAAAAAGGACGCTACATATTTTTGGAATGAGGAATGTAACAAAAGTCTAGAAAATCTCAAGGAAAAGATGGCATCAGCTCCCATTTTGATCTTTCCAAAATGGGACATCGAATTTCACGTGCATGTTGACGCATCATGTATCGTGCTGGGCGGAGTACTCACATAGAAAGGAGCGGAAGGAATTGATCACTTAATCATGTTCGCAAGTCGACGATTGTCCAAAGCTGAAAATAACTACTCCACTATTGAGCGTGAGGGGTTGGCGATGGTATACGTGCTCCAAAAATACCACCACTATCTACTCGAGGGATGCTTTAAGATGTATACTGATCATTTCGCATTAAAATACTTAGTGAATAACCCTGTGTTGGGGGGGCACATTTGTAGATGGTTGTTATTGTTTAATGAATATGATTTTGAAGTCATCGTAAAGCCGGGATGTCTAAACATAGGCCCAGATCACTTGTCCTGAATTGAGAATGGTGAAGAACCCACAAACCTAGAGGAGGGACTACCTGATGCACAACTCTATGCAGTGCGTGATGTGAATGGCCATTTTGAGGATATAATCCACTTCTTAACCATAGGAACCACGCTGCTGGGCTATTCGGTTTAGCAGAAGAAAGAGCTAGTGATACGCGCAGCAGACTTTAATGTTATTGTAGGGCACCTCTACAAAATGGGCAACGATGAAATATTACGCAGATATGTACCATAATTTGAGCGAGGACAGATCCTTGTCGAAGCACATGGGGGGGTTGCAGGAGGACATTATGCGGGATGTGCCACAACACAGAAGATTCTTCACACAGGACTATGGTGGCCAACTCTACATCAAAACTCAAAAGCATACTCTCGGGCCTGCGACATATGCCAACAAAGTGGGAAACCATCGTGGAGGGATGAAATGTTGCTCAAGCCACAGATGACGCTGCAACCATTCGAAAAATAGGCAATCAACTTTGTGGGGCCTATCACACCTCTAGGAAAGACAGGTGCACACTATATCATCACAACGATAGAATACTTGACCCGATGGGTGGAATCATAGGCAGTTAAGGACTGCACCACTGCTACAGCTACAAAATTTTTGTTTGAGAATCTGTTAACATGGTTTGGATGTCTAAAAATTCTGACGAGCAACCGCGGAACACACTTCCTGAATGAGATTATCAGCGTGCTCACTGAGGAGTTCCAGATATATCATCAATAGAGTACGTCGTACCACCCGCAAGCCAATGGGACCGTCGAATATTTTAATAAGATTTTGGAGACTACGTTGACAAAGGTATGTAATGTGCATCAAAACGATTTGGATTTACTCATACCCGCTATGCTATGGGCATACCAAACAACATGCAAGAAGTTGACAGGCCAGACACCTTTCTGGTTAGTCTATGGCAAGGAAATCATCATGCCAATGGAATACATTGTAACTAGTTTGTGAATAGCATTGATGACAGGCATGGCAAACCGGAGGGCTTTGGAAGAGAGGATCACGCAACTGGAAGAACTTGAGGAGGAACGATTTCTAGCAGGATTCCACCAGCAAGTACAAAAGTAGCGAGAAAAATCTTGGCATGATCACCATATCAAGATGCGCAGGTTCAAATAAAATGATCAAGTCTTACTATATGACAACAAGTTCGAGAAATTCCTTGGAAAGCTCTGAATGCATTGGTTGGGACCCTACGTAGTCAAAGAAGTCACCGATGGAGGCACGATTCAACTTGCCAAGCTGAATGGAGAGCTTGTCCCAGGCAAAGTAAATGGTAGTCGTCTGAAGCTCTACACGGGTGGGTCAACGGCCTGACTAACCGACCAAAGGATAGTCTCACCGCTCCAACTAGTTGAAAGAGAGTGTGGGATGCTAAATCAGTCTGGGGAGGAGCTGCACGACAACAAGGGTGCGTGTAGAAGTGATATGTCACAAGGATCGCGGTTGCATGGAAGGAGCTGCACCGCTACGTGGAAAAGCAAAAAAATGACCGTTTTTATCATTGTTCATGACAAGATGTCTGAGTTATGGAAAAAAGCAGTGGGCAGCGGGCAATTAAGACATGAGGTATAAGCTAGATCCAGAACAATCTGCCATAGGCTTAACGTTACGGTGCCAGAAGAGGAGGGAACTACTGAATTTGAATTTCAAAACGCTTATAAATCACAGGGGGCATCAGTCGAACAATATGTGGTTTCGAGAGAAGTAAACTATTGTGCCTTTCCATCAGTATGGAATTGTTCATCATTGACACTAAAGGAGTTAGCCCAGGGGTTGTAATTTGGATAATAGAGTGACAGGACTTTCTGTATAGTGTGGTGTTGACAACTGTGGGTGTTACGCAGAGTTCAACACCGACGATAGGGGATGTACCGGAAATTCGTAGACACGAAGCAGAACTGGTCTAGATGCCATTGCCTAACCCATGGGTTGGTCAGTAGCCCATAAAAGATAGAGGAAACACTATGAATATGAAGACAAATTATGGAATCAAAGTTGATAGTTCGTCTTTGATGCACCTTGAAGATTGGGATCTCACGAACAAAAACAATTTTCTTGCAAAATTGCAAGACAAGCTGCAGTAGACAGTGTGTATAGTAGACCAAAAAGTGGAAATTTGCTACGTTGGCACAAAGAGTTGCCATATGTCGCACCCTATCTTGAGCTAAAATCCTATGAGTGGATGCTCTATGTTAACTGAGCAGAGTATAATGAGCATCATTGGTTGTGTGAATTAGTAGAGGCAATGGAGCAGGAGCTTGAAGAAGCGTTGTAGGAGACAAAGAGGGAGCAGCAAAACGAAGTGCGTCACTCACAGGGATGGAGGACCATGAAGCCTTGGTAGCGCGTATCGCCGTACCATTGAGTGACTTAGGACGAGTCACGATGATTGTGTTTGGGGCGTGTTGGGTAGCGGAGGCCCTGCATAATGGTTTTGTGGCTTAGAACCTGTAATTTAGGGTAATGATATTGTAAAAGTTCCGCGAAGTGTGCAAGACGTGAAATGTAATAGATCGAGTCAAAGGGTTGTCCACCCAAAAATAATATAAAATAATAGCAAGTGAGTCATCCTGCCCATGTTTTGTGGACCATGGGAATGTATAAATAGAGCGAGGCTCTAAGGGTAGAGGTAGCTTTTGAAAAATATGATGTGTTATGGGATTTTGAAAGTAATAGTTGTTCTGCGTCTGTAAGTTCGAGTCAAGGGCGTTAGTGGTTAGATATAGGCTCTATAACTGTGTGTGTGGAGGCCTGATAGAGTCCACAGTTGTGTGCACGGACCCCTACAACTATTTGTGCAGGGTAGAAAGAAGATTGTACTGAAACAAAGATATTAATAAAGATAAGTTGGTTCTAAAACATTGTGTTGATTCTAAGTTATTGCAAATCTAGTTATATTTTGGTTTATGTGTCTATTATATGAGTTTAAGCATGTCTTTATGAATGATAATGATGCGCATTGGTTAATTTTGTTAAATATTTGCTTAAATACCATAAGAAGTAGAGTAAATCTATAATAAACTTGTTAGCAACAAGGCACATAGGCGTGGATCTACGCGGAAGCCTGATAATAGTACAAAGTAACGTGAAGGCTGCAGAATGGTTCGTGACCCCTCCAAACCACATCAAGACATCCCAAGGGTGCGGAAACCTGGTTCCAGCACCCTCCCCTGCTACCTCGGGTGAGACCTTAGCCCACGCTCCGCGGACTGTTGCCAAAAGGACCAGTAGCTACGGGATTTGTTTGGCCAATAACTATTCCGAGCCTAGGTCAGGGCCCAATAAGCCAACAATCATCTAAACCAAAACATAAACATAACCAACATACCTCAGTATATTTCAGGGGAGGATATCTCATCTATAAGATCAAATTAGCACAATACATGTATAAACATAGTCATAGCAGTATATAGACATCATCTCAATCATCATCGTAGTTACCATGCAAGATGTCACAACTGCAACACCAACTAGACATAATGCATGAACAACAACATATAGACACAAACATGCATAATCAATGCATATACAACTGACTTGCATTCACGACAAACACATCCAAAAAACAACATCATCAACTTCTATATGAGAACATGACCGCAACAATGACCATCACCACGCATACACATCAACCACATATATAACATACAAGCATGCATGACAAACACATTCTTCCCATCTAGTCCAAGGGGTGAATCATGATCTGATACCAGTCTGTAGCACCCTCCTCCCACATTTACCCAAGTTAATTGGTCCACCAAGGTAAATATGTGACGAATAGTTACTATGATATGATTGAAATCCCCATGTACAGTTAAGGAAGTGAAATGGACAAGTCAAGACCAATATGACCTTCCTCGAGAGCTACAAAACCTTTGGGAGAAAACCAACCCTTCCAGGTGCCCAATCATTGAGATAACTTCATGTTTTTCTCAATTAGCCCCCAGTCCCTCCCATGAAAAGCCTTCCATGAAACTGACACCTTCCATTTGCTCCCACAACAAGGCATCCATGCGACTGTGACTTTTTTCAGGTAGTTATGTACTAGTGCCCCTAAATTTTGGGCCACTTTTTTAGGGCTAGGACTCAAGCCTCTACCCAAAACTTCATGAAACTTCTAGAATTGATAAATAAAAATGAAATAAGGCTACTAATAAAAACATTTGAACAAAGACTTGACCTGACCCCTACCATCCATGATAGGCATTTCGTCAAACATATCATAAGCATGTAATCTGCAAGTCATAACAATAAATCTAGACATAGGGATCCCATACTTATCTAAGAATTGTCAAGGAGGACTGATGTCTCCTCCCATTAGTTGCATTATTATCTATTTGGTAATTCATTCATTAACATTTCATATACTAACCAAACCATGATGAGAATCATCCATCAAGATTGTCATGAAACATGCTTGTAACCAACAAATAACCAGAGATATATCAATATAATCAAAAAACAATTAAAGCCACATAATGCCAAGCACATTTACTCATGAAATACCAATGGAAAAGGATCTCTTATTAACACATTCAAATCCAACCAAGTCAGGGACTTCCACGTACCACCTAACCATAGATTAGGTTGGACCAAATCTCTCTTTCATCCATTCACCCTCGCGCCATATTCCAAGAATGAATGTGGGATCTCATGGAATAAACCAAGAACTCCAAACCAGGGATTCCAGAGGCCAAACCACCTCAACCCTCAACAAATGTTCCACATCATGCTCGGGAATCACTAACCATCACCAAATCAGTCTCTACCCAAGTTGTCTAGGGCTCCGGAGCATTTGTTCCAACCAAGGTGTCCGGGACTAGTAACTCAACAAACAGTTATCATCAGTCTTTAAAGAGTTTGTCCAACCAAGGCTGCCAGGACTCGTAATTCAACCCACCAAGGGCTACAAATCATTTTTTCAACCTAGGCTTCCAGGACTAGTAACTCAACCCGAGTTGTTACAAGGCTTTCAAACTGCTTGTCCAACCAATGCTATAGGAACTAGTAACTCAATCCACATCCATAAGGAACATAAGAACCAACCAGGAAAAAAAAAAAAAAGATAAAACCCACAACACCATCGCAATCGGGGAAATGGAAAGGCTAGGAAAAACCACTTTCATGATGGAAAAACACTGAGAGGGGAGTGGTGGTTAGGGTGGTGAATCAGTATTTTAAAACTCACTTAAACCTTTCAATTCCTTATTCAGATTTTTGTACACTAATGTCATCAAGGAAAATAGTGTATGTATGCGATGATGATAAGGAAAAAAATGTATATCTAGTTAGCTAACTTTTCATATATATCATCATAAGTTCTACTTGAACCAGTATGTTATTACTTCATTAGCCTTTAACTGAACAGTAAACATGAGCAGTAAGAAAATAATAAATCATCACACATAAGCAACACATCAACACATGAGGACACTAGGATTTTTAGGTGGAAACCCAATGTGGGAGAAAACCATCGTTGTCATCATCTATGTCTTCATCTTTTATTATAAAAGAAAATATCTTACAATATTTTACTAGTGCAAACTCATACCAATACGTAGGAACCTACCTGTAGAAGGCTACAACCTTCTCACATTCTCCACCACCCATTGGAAGGGAGATCCAACTCCCTGGTCTCGTTTACTGACACCCATCGGAAGGGAACTCCAACCCCCTAATCTAATTCACCAACGACCACTGGAAGGAAGATTTGACTTCCTCACTGAAGGCTCCAAACCTTAGCACATATGTGGACCACATTTCATAATATTTCATACTGGATCCACCTAATCCAAAAGATCAAACCTATAGGCCAATTTTCATCATATATTCAAACTAGACCCACTACCATCATTTAAGCTCAATACCTAATAAAAATAGTGAAACCAATCACTGTATCAAATCACTCAATCTATTAATCTTAATCAATCAATACAACTAGATCAAACTAAACTAGGATAGATCGTATCAATGCATAGCTACTCATTAATAAGTCAAACATTATTCCCCATCACAGAAACTAGTTGTTTCTACTGCAAACCCTGATCAACCATATGTTAGAATATATACACTATTGTTTTAAGTCATACCCATGTATGTACATGCTTCTTCTTAAGAGGAAATTGTATGAAAATATTTCCAAGTATTCTTCTAAGGTCTCATCTTCTTGTTGATTCATTCTAAAGATGTCATATTTAGAGTCTTTTGACCAACAATAAGGTTGATACTTTTTCAAAAAGATATTTATCATGTTATCCCAATCAGTGACTGTGTGTTCACCTAAACCCATGAACCACCTAAGTGTTGCTGCTTTTAATGTGGTAGGAAAAAGTCGAAGTCTGTGAGCATCATCTGTATATCCATAGGTTCGACATACTATATCAAATTCAAACAAAAATGAATCAGGGTCTTCGGATGCCATACCATAAAAGTTTGGTAATACATATGGTGGAATATTTTTCAATTTAATTTCCTCATCCATGTACTCTCCTCTATCTTGAATTGGAAATTTAAATGTTGATTCCTCTTCCTCTAGTGGATTTTGATTTCCTCCAAACAAAGTATCATTTCCTTGTTTTTCCTCACTCTCTCTTTTTCTTCTCCTTTCTTCCTCTTGTCTCTCATAATCTCTAAGTTGTTCTACAATAGGCCCTCTAGATCCTCCATCTTCAGCCATTGTGATATCTGACTTGTCTAAGGTTTCTATCTCTTCTTCCTATTTTGGTTCTTGAGGAACAATCTGTTCAAGGATAGGTTGTTGGATTCTTGTACTACTCTCTTTTAGTTTCCCTAATGTAGAAGTCTCAAGTATATATATTTTCTTTGCCTCATGAGTTAGTAGGATTTGTCATTCAACAAGAGTAAGTCTCTGGCCTGATCTTTGTTTTTCCTCAAGTTCTTCTACATTGACTTTTCCAGTTAATTTTGTGAATATAATCCTTTCTAATGGTTCTGCTACTAATGGTGGGTTAGTTGTTGGTTGGGGGGTTTTTATGAATCTTCCCTTCTCATCCCTAAATCTAAACATAAATAAACATGACTAAAAATTGAACTTAAATCTATGTTTTTGTTGTTTTGTTGATTTTAAGTTTTTTTTTTTAGATTCTTTTTCTAAATTTTTCTAGTTGCACCTCCCCAGCAATGGCACAAAAATGTTTGGGCTTTACTTACTAAGGTAAGGTAAGCTCTAATTCCTTTACCAACCTGAGAAACTACACATATAGGCAATCATCTAATTTATATAGATCTAGAAGGATCTAGGGTTCTAATGATAGCCTAGTGAAATGAAATTAACAATGCTCTCTTACAAGAGGTCCTTCCTTGTATTTTCAAGCACTTAAGCATCAATTTAGATGAAAATAAATCTAATGAAATTCTGATTGCCAAGGTAACAAAAAAAAAAGTATTAATTCCTTTGTTATGGTTCTACAATTCCTTTACAAGAATTTTGTTCTATAGAGTCCCTTTCAAAACAATTTCTACAACTTAGCTATTCAAAGCAATATTCAAGATGAGTAGTTCTAGAAATCAAATAGTAAGTGATTCCTTTACAAGATTCATTCAACTAATTACTAATTGAATTCTGCATTCCAAATCATGAGGTATGAATTAACTCTGAAATCAAAATCATGAGATAACAAACATGTTTGTTAATCCTTAAGATGCATATTAGTTGAGTCCTTTTACAAGGCTCTTTCACAACAAATGCAAATCTTTCAATTAACAACTTTTAATGGCATAAACTTGTAGCACATACATGAAATGGAAAACTCTAAATATCATATTTAACAATGCAATTTAGAAAGGAATCTAAATAAGGAGTGTACCAACTCCATAGTGGGGGCCCTTCCACACTTCACAAGCACTCTGTAAGCTAACTCAAGTGAAGAAGATTATTGGATCTGAAAGCATAGGCTGAACTCAATGCTATATCTCTGAATTTAAATTCAAAAATCAAAAGTCACACATAGGTTGTTTCAAGTTTCTCATAAATCAAAAACTAAACTATCTAGTTCTCCCTTTGAGCTATTTATCACCAATTTCTATAACAAAAGGAAACTATTCATCCTCCCTAATATCCTACTAGAATCTTATCAGTTACATCAAAGGAGGTCGAAATTGGCTTAAATCCTCCATTTAGTCAAAAATATCAAAGAAAATAGAAATTATGTTCACAAAATCTGGAAATTCTGCTGAAGTGGCTGGGTTTGACCAGCATTGACCGGACACCTATTTCCTTCAAATCTGAGAGTGGATAGGTAATCCACCATCCATGTGCATTTAGCTTCATGCCCACAATCTTCGAATTTGCCAACATGTTATGCAACATGTCAAACTATGGAGCAATTGTAGGATGTTACAACTTCTGCTAATTTTATGGAAAATGTCATTTTTAACACAATAATTTCAAAAATTAATTTCAAGATAAAAATAATGATAATGACATCATATCATTTAGTTTCTAAGGGTTATGGATGAAATATGAAGGTTAGATTGTAAAAAATGATGAACAAAAGAGGATTTTTAAGTGAAATGGACAGTCATAATTTGATACCAACACTGATTGCGCCAACCCATTTGTCCATTATTGTGGTTCTATCCTTGTCACTTTGTTGTCTGGGTAGTGCACCTGTTTCAAATATTGGTCTGGTGTGAACTGAGGGTGCTTCTTATTTTTGTTAAAGTCACAATTTGTGAACTTCAGCTGTGGAATTTTCCCTAAAACTTCTCCTGAAAATGGTATTGCTTCTGGAAACAAGGGTGTAAAGATGCCATACTTCACATCCTTTGATTCTTTTACAGGTTTTTCATTTGGTTTCCTCAACATGATATATGGTGGTAGAGGCAAAAATTCTACACCACATATTTCCATGTGCACCTCCTCCATTTCTCCTTCACTACCTATGACTTGTTCAGGTTGTTGTTGAGGCTTAGCAAGTTTCTTATCATGTTTCTTCTTGGTTCTCTCTTACTTAGTCAGTTTCTTCCTCGGCGATCTTCGTTGTTTTTGTGTTGATGCTATTGTGGTTGATGCTACTGCGAGTATCTATGTTGATGTTGCAGGCATACCAGTGGCTTCCATGATTCTAGATAAGTCTTTCTCATGAAAATTACGCACAATTTCTTCCCAAGAACGCTCAAATGACATACTACAGCTAAACTTCTACAATTTCTTCGCACTCTCAAGACTCGAATTCTTAATTCACCAACATGTTCAATATGGGTGGGAGGCAGATTTTTATAATGATTTTTAGTTTTTAACCCCATCAGTAGCTTAGATTTTATTCAGATTGTGCTCTGATTATATTCATTAACTACATATCTATCCTTAGATCATGCCAACTCGTCCTCATAAATGAAACTTTCTGTGTTTTTTCCCTTTTAACGATCGTATTTCAGCTTTCTGGTGAACTTTTACACATCCATATTGTATCAAACATCACGTCTTACGTCGTGGCTCCTATGAACTCTGACATACTTTAAACTTAGCAAAGTAACTTCCTGCATCGAATCTCTTTCTGCAATGTATTTTATAGTCTAGTTCCCACTTTCAACTGCAGGTGGCACTAAGACTTTTCTCCTTTCTTTTTCAGAGTGAAGTTGTAAGGGCAGGGTTGTACTTGTACAACTTCAACCTACTTCCATTTAATCTTCCTTGAACCAACTCTCCATTTAAATTTGTTAATTGAACTGTGCCTCCATCAGTAACATGCTTGATAATGTAAGGGCCCAACCAATGCATCTTGAATTTTCCTAGAATTTCTACAAACTTACTATCATAGAGAAGAACAAGGTCCCCTACTTGGAACTTCTTCTACTTAATATGTCTTTCATGCCAGGCTTTTTCTCTTGCTTTTTGTACATGCTGATGGAATCCTCCTATAAATTTTTCTTCTTCCAAAGCAATCAACTGCGACATTCTTTCCTCTATTATATCAAGGTCTGCCATATCTATAAAAGTTGCAATCCTCAAGCTGGGCACAATTTATTCCATGGGAATCACATCTTCTTGCCCATAAACTAATCTGAAGGGTGTCTGACCAGTCAACTTCTTACATGTGGTCCTATAAGCCCATAAAACTACTGGAATTCTAAGATCCCAATCATCTCCATTCACATTACATACCTTAGTAAGTGCATTCTCTAAAATCTTGTTAAATGCTTCCACTATTCCATTGGTCTGAGGATGATAAGGGGTACTCTTCTGATGATAGACTTGGAATTCCTCAGTTAATGCTTCAATAGTTGTATTCAGGAAGTGGGAACCTTGGTCACTCATCCAAATCTAGACAATATATACTCGAAAATAAACTTCGCAACAATGTTTACGCTATAGTCCCTTACTGGTTGTGCTTTGGCCCATCTTGTCAAGTAATCAATTATTGTAATTATGTACCTTACACCAGTCCTCTTCCCAGGTGGTTTGGTGGGTCCAACAAAATCAATTGCCCACATATCAACAGCCTACTATGTAACTTGTGGTACCAATGACATCTCATCTCTTCTTGAAGGTTTTCCTATTCTTTGACACATATCACATGCTCTGCAATATTCCTCTGCATCTTTATGTAGTGTAGGCCACCACAATTCTACTCTCAAAATCTTTTGCACAGTAGCTTTTCCTGCATAATGTCCACCAATAGCTCCACCATGAGCTTCTGTTATAATCATCTATCTTTCATATTCAGGAACATATTTGCGCAGTATCTCATCAGGTCCAATCTTGTATAATTGTTCTGCTATTAATGAAAAGTCAGTTGCCTTAACCACTAATTCCTTCTTTTGTTGCATAGTGTACTATGAAGGAGCCATCCTTGTGGTCAAAAACTAAATGATATCTGCAAAATGGTCATCTGCAACTCCGATTACAAATAACTGCGCATCTGGGTGATTATCCTCTACACTGGTTGGTTCTTCCCTTGTTTCCAACCTTGACAATTGGTTAAGTCTTGCATTCAGTGTTCCTGGTTTAACAATGATCTCAAAGTCATATTCTTGAAATAATAGTAACCATCTGCAAATATTTCCTCTTAAGACAGGCTTATTAGCCAAATACTTCAATGCAGAATGATTTGTAAACATTTAAAAGTGTGATTCCAACAAATAGTGTTTAAATTTATGCAAAGCATACACTATGGCCAGTCCTTCCTTTTTTGTAGTGGTATAATTCTTTTCTTCTTTAGATAATTTCCTACTTGCAAAAGTTATAGGATGATCCATTTCTCCTACACCAGGTTGTGCCAGTACTACTCCCAAAGCTATACAAGAGGCATCCACATGGACATGAAATTCCTTATTCCAATAAGGGAAAACTAGTATAGGTGCAGCTACCATCTTTTCTTTCAATATGTCGAGGCTCTTTAGGCATTCTTCATCCCACTAAAAAGTTACTTCCTTCTTCAATAATTTATCCATAGGCGCAGTAATATGAACGTACCCCTTGATAAACTTCTTGTAATACCCTGTATGTCCCAATGTAGTGTGAAGTTGTCTTATTGTCTTAGGTGGAGGCAAGTTCACAATGATAACAATCTTAGCAAGGTCCACCATTAATCCTTGTTTACAAACAATATGTCCCAACAATATGCCAAAAGATACACAAAAATATGCACTTCTTTAGGTTCAAAGAGATCTGATATTATCTGCATGTGTCAAGCATAAGTCTTAAACTTCCAACATGTTTGCTTAGCAACCCAAATAATGTCTAGTCATCAAAATATACCTCTAAAAACTTGTGGATGTACTCTTTAAAAGCTACAACCACCAATCTAGAAAATATAGCAGGGGCATTCTTTAATCCAAAAGGCATTATTGTGTATTGATATGAGCCCCATTCTGTAGCAAATGTGGTCTTATGCCAATCTTTAGGTGCAATCCTAATTTGATCATAACCTGGAAGTCCATTTGTAAATGAGTAAGCTTCCTGGCCTCCTACATTGTCCAGTAGTTCATCTTTGAAAGGGGTACGAAAGGGATCATGTAAGCATGCATCATTCAACTTTCTCAAATCAATACAAATCCTGATTTCTCCTTGAGTTTTCTTTCGTTGCACCACCATAGGACTCACCCATCCTAATTCTTCTATTTTTTCAATAATTCCTACTACTATCATCTTATCAAGTTCTATCTTTACTTTATCCTTATACTTTGGGTTCAATCTGTAAGGTACTTTCTTGACTGGCTTCACATCAATTTTAAGGGGAATATTCATGACCCTTAGATATCCTAGTATACCCTTCATCTCTGAAAACTTGGTGGGAAATAGTTCTCGGTATTCATGATGTAACTTTGTAATTTTACTGATTGTCTCTGCATCCCAATAATACCCTATTGTTGCATAGTTGGGCTCCTTCTCTAATCCTATGTTCACCCTCTTAGCCTTCAGTGGCTTCATTCTATTTGGTATCTCTAATTCAGGTCCATTTACTTCACAATATCCTTCTAATTCTGCTATGTCGATGTTGCGATGATCTTCTTCTTCTCCTGTAGTAAGGTTATAGCATTCTAGTGCATTTTGTATATGTGTTACCGAATCAAGTTGTTGCCATGTCAATGGGGTTGAATTCTCAAAAATCTTCTTTTCAACTGTCTCAAGAGCTAAATCTATGTATGGACAATCATCCTCAAAGTCAAATGTTAATATGAAGCCATCAACCATGTCTGCCCAGTTTATTGTACCATGTCAAAGCTCTGTTTCTAAGTACCAGTTCTTAGGGATTGTCTCTAATGTATGAATGAATCCATGCACCCATTCTTGATGTGGAATCTCCTTCCATGTTGTAGTACATAATTGGATATTCTCCCTAGGATTAGTTTGACCATCATATTTTATTTCCATCTCTATATTTATGTGACCAAATCTTATCGAGATCAGCCTTCGACATTCTTTCCAATCTCCTATGTTCTTCTTGTGTGCACCCCACCAGCTAGCAGGAGTAGCTTTCAGGGCTATATCCAAGGCTAACAAACCTTTGATTCTCTAGAACCTATTCTTCATAATCATTAATAAAAGTATTTATATCACTTAAGACATCATAAGAAGGTAGATTACATACCTCAGATCTCATACAATGAATTGATTTGGTGATTCTTGCATAGCGCCTTGTAGATACTTCATGCAGCCTATTCTGCTAGTTTTCTGAATCTTCTTCTGAGTTTGAGGTACAAGAACTATCATGCTCACAACTCAACTTGCCTTCTGCAGTAGGGTTAACAAAATAATGTTCCTGTGTTATCATTTGATAGATATTATCTATATCAATTGTTATATACTCTTCCTTGACTGCTTATGTATATCCAAGGGAACAATTACTCTCATATTTCTTCCTTCAAATATCATTTGTCTCATCTTTAGATTAATTATGTCCATATTATCAAATGCATAGTCAAGTCCAAGCAATGCAGGATAAGGGATACTATCATCAACAATCTTTATTACTTCAAATTCAACAGTAGTGCGAAATCCTTCAATATTCACTATTACCCCTAGTAGTCTTCCTAAGGTGAAGATATTTTGTTGATTTTCCATTCTTAACTGAATAGGAAACCACTGTAGCTTCATTGTACCCATTAATTACCATGTTTTCTTTGTCAAAACATTAAAATTAGATCCCGGATCTAGAATAACTTGATCCATCACATATTCTCCTATCTTCTCACTAAGCCTCATTTATCTTCCAGTTCTCTTCTATCAATGCAAATTATTCACTGTGTGCATCTCACCTCGTGGTGTTTCTTTTGATGCACAAGAATGTATCAACTATTGAATCCCTTATACAACCTTTTGATTTTTTAATAATTTCATACAAGCTTGCAGAAAAGACTTTAAAGTATCTCCTTGATTTGTTGACTCCTGGTCTTGTGTCGGAGCTCGATCATATGTTGGAGCTCGATTCTACGTCGAAACTTGATTTTGTGTTGAAGCTAATGATATGTCGCAGTCGCTTTTATGATCAGCCTTTGGCTACGCATTGGAGGTTGAAGCTCCATCATCCATAAAGCTTCGCTTTACTTCCATAAACACTTCTTTTTCCTTCTGAATATAAAAAAACAAGAGCTTTCTCAACAGTTTTTCTAACCCATGCAGTTTTAGATTCTTTCTTTCCATCCACTTTATCACCACTGGTCGTAGCTCCACTTCTAGTAACAATACTAATTCATGGTTCGTCATTCCTTCTTTTAGTGGTCATCATTTGAATATTTTGTGACGATTGTTGATTCCTTTTTTCTTGCATTTTTTCCATAAGTATAGGGCATTCTTCAATTACATGGTCAAAATATTTACAGTACTTACATATTCTAGTAGGGTTCTGACAATCTCTCAAAAAATGAATTGTCGGGCCGCAGTTATAGCAAATAATTTGTCCACATCCTCGACCAACTCCAGCGCCTTGACATCTTCCTTAGCAGCCTCCCCTACCATCATGTTGTCCACTTCCTTCATGTCTATGTTCTTCTACTTGCATTTTATAAGTGTCAACATTGCGCTCCATCATTAGTTCATAAGCTCGACAAGTATTCTCATCATGTCCTATTGATTTACAGAATTTGCAATATAAGTTCCTTGGAGTCTGGACATATTTTTGTAACAAGTAGCAATATTTTGAGCGATGTTGGCTTCTGGTCTTGCATATCTTGCACCACAGGCTAGATCCTGCATTTAACGTATTTGATGCCCCACTAGTCACGTGATCCCTAAAGATAGGACATTGTTATTTAGAATGGCACTCTGATCTGCACTTTGTACACCATACTTCTTCTTTGGCTTCTTTGATTTTCTTGATATCTTGTATATGCAGGGTTAGGTTTTCCAGATGACTCCGAATATGTTGCATACCTACATTAGTATATCCTATAGGCGAAGCTTCCAACTTCATCGCAATTTGTAGAGCTTCGGCTTGACTTGTTATATTTTGTTGCATCAATGGTAATCTGATATGTGGTAACAACGCAACTATAAACCATTCTTGATGTTGCTGCAAAGATATTTCAAGGCTCACTTGATCCAACAATTCCTTAAATCTCTGATTAAATTCCCAAGCAGACTCAGTAGGTTTTTGTTTAATTTCTTTTAACTCAGTGGTGCACTACGACTCAAACTTCGGCTTCTTAAATTCTCTTATCAGTGCTACTTTAATATATGCAAATGTTCTAATATCATTATTTGAATACTTCATATGCCATGCCATTTCTCTATATCAGAGCATCGTAATGAGCTACACTTTCTTTATATTTTCATCGTTGATCTAGTTTTTAGTCCATACAGTGTCACATAAAAACCAAAACTACATTGGATCTTCCAATCTAGATCCTTTGAAAATAGTTAGCTTAATATCATCATCCATATTTCTTCTTGGAGGGGGAGGGGGAGGGGATTGGGGGTAGGGGGAGAAGGGGAGGGAGGGGGAGAGCCAAAAATACCTTGGTTGTTACTACATTCTAGCTTCTACGAGATCTCGAGCTGTGAATATTGTGGAGTTACTTAAGGGTTATCAGGGTGGCTATCTTCTCTTTCACTTTCAAATTCACTCAACATGGGCTTATATTCAGTCTCTACAAAGGTACTTGGGTCTTGTCCATGAGCTCCTTTTCTAGTATCTACTCTATATATTTTTTCACTTCATGTTATTGCAATCTTTGGCTCATATTTATTCTCTCTTCTTCCAAACATAAGTAAACTAACAATCTGGCTACATCCGAAAAAACTCCCTTTTCACGTAGAAGCATCCTATTGCAAAGTTTCAAATATTTTAAATACTTACCTCATGGTCCTTTGAAGAATCATTGTTCTACTTCATAGTAAGACACGTTCTGGTCTACTACGAACTCAGTAATAAATCCTCCCAAGATGTTATCAATCCAGAAATCGACAACCCTTAAAATCATGTTGCCAGTTCTCTTGAGTTGTTGTACCAATTTAGGAGTCTACGTCGTAGGTTCTCCACCTTTAAAACATGTCTTTCTTTCAGTCAACCTTGATATCCAATCGTACATTTCAACAGGAAATGATGCGAAGAAAATTTTGTATTGATCTACGAAAATATATCTTTGTAACCAAGCTTCAGACTTCAGACAAGGGTTTCTGTTCTCTTGATATTATTCTCACTCCTTCAATTCTAGCCAATCATGAATATCCTTCTTCAACGGATGCCACATAAACATATCCCTCAAACGAACCCTGGTCCCAGCAATGGAACCATTTTTTGCCTTATATTGGGTTGACCCAAGTTCGATCTATACTGTGCACCAACAAAACCCTCAATCACAAGCCCTTTTAGTAACGACCTACAAACAGATTGCAGTCTCACCCGAAGTGACTATGGGAGGATGCAAAACTAGGTTTCTGCAACCTTAAGGGATGATACGATGTGGTATTATTATTTTATTTTATTCTTAACATTCATAAATCACATCATCGCATTCATTTAATCACATAAACATGTCATATAAACCCATAAATCAACACTGCACTGTAATAAAATGCAATTGTAATAAATTGTTATGCCACAACAAATGATAAGAAAATATACACATGAAGAAACAAATTTTACCATGGTTCATCCCAATGTGGGACTACATCCACAAGAACTATTTTTATAATAATGATTCTTGTACAACAAACAGTTCTTGATCTACACACTAAGTTGTGGGTCGTCTGTTAACTCTGCTACAGAGCCTCTCCTTCTTTTCCAAACCACAAATCACAAAGATATAACCATAACACAAATCTGGATCATTTTGATACCTCTCTTATTTATTATTTGACCCTATATATACTATTACATCGAGGGTACACCATTACAATACCATGGTCCACATACCATGGAATACCTAATACAAGCAACTATGGTCTGAAAACCATTGATATTTTACAACATTACAAAAGGAAAGGGCTTCGCCCTATCCCGAATCCTTTATACCATGCGTCTATCCAAAATTTCTCCTTATGTGGTCCACTTCGCAATCTGCTACATTCTTCATCGGGCACTCTACTCCATAAAATGCAGAGTCTTCACCAAAAACTAGACCAAGTTGGGTTGCACCCAACAAGTTTGTATTGATGAGTGATCACATTGGTTTGCGGTACCTATCTAGCCAACTGAATTTGACCGACAGACAGGTTTAGTGGTTGGCCATGATCAGTGATTTCGACTTTGAGATCATGTATATCAAAGGTAAAGAGAACAGGGTTGTAGATGCTCTTAGCAGGCGGATATAGGTAAATCCCATAGCAACTATGAGCTCCTATGGGACAGATTTACAAGATAGAACCTTGTAGGTAGGTCAATAGAATGATAGGTATATGGAGATTATGCACAGGTTGCAGCAGAGTACAGGTAAAGGTATAGGTAGTGGTATAGGTACATGTAGTGGTATAGTTACAGGTACATGTAGTGGTATAGCTACAGGTATAGCTACAGATGCAGGTGCATAGGATGTGGACTATCATCTCCAATAGATGGATTGGTTAGATCTAGGTATAGGATATATGTGCTAGATAATAGTGAGCTCAAGAAGGTGAGCTTGAGGGAGTTTCATGTGAAACCATATTTGGGTCACCCAAGTTATCAAAAGAAGCTGACAACAGTGAAGAAATTCTATTATTGGCCAAATTTGAAGAGAGACGTAGCAGATTTTTGTTGAAATGTGGTAACAAGAATATTCCAATTTCAATTTGTCCTTGAATTAAAATTGTGAATTAAAAACGAATTTAGTCTTAACAGCTACTTGGAAATAATTAATTAAGATATTTTGACTTAATTAGTTGGAGAAATTCAAGTTAGAAGTCTTTCTAAAGTCATGCAACAGTTATCACTTAAATTAAGAAGATAAGCCTTAAATTAAGGAGATAATATTGAGTTATATTTGAGTTGTAATTAGTTAACTCAATTCATTGAGTTAAGTCCAGTTAAATTAGTTCCAAACTATTTTAGCAACTAATAGAGAGTTAACAGTCAGCCGATGCACGCATGCACTCAACTAGTGTACTCCAATTAACTAAAGATTCCCTCATCAGAAACTCATGCATGTCTATTCTAAGAAAGACCCAGTTGAGATTAAAGACAAGGACAATGTACTATCAGTTGCATGTGTTTTCTTATAAAGAAAACCCATGCATGCAGAAGGAATCATATTCCTTGAGGATTACGGAGTTCTCACAGTGTGTGAGATCAGGTGATCATCCACTAGGTAGAAGAGGTTTTCCACTTGGTTGAAGGAGAATCATCCTAGAGGAACAGTGCAAGGAAAAAGGAGCTTGGGCAGAGAGGAAGACTTGAGAGAAGCTAGGATTGCCTGTGAGCATCTGTGAGGATTGTACTTAGAGTTGGCTAGCTATGAGAGCTAAAGCTTTGTATGATTCCTATGTATTTCCACCTTGTATGATAATACAGATAGTGGGGTTTTTAACTAAGGCTTTCCCCAAATTATTTTCATGTGTATTGTGCATTGATTCTTCTTCTTCTAGTTATATTTTTCAACTCGATCTTTAAGCTTCCGCAAATTGATAGTAGAAGTAGCTTATAGTATTCTGCTTTGATTTATATTGCATTATTGGGTTAAACTACACAACATATTTTCTACGTAGGTCTCAGACCGAGATTTGTAGAGAATTTGAGAATTTCTACATGGTATCGGAGCCAGGTTTATCAGAGTTGTGAACGATATACTGAGAAGAGAATTCGAAGTTTGAAGTTCAGGGTTGCAGGTACAAATCAAATTCTTATCATACTTCAAAGTTGGCTAATGATGTTCAATGGATTGAGACTCGAGTATGCCTTGGAAGGTAGCTCGAATTAAATAGAATGGAAAGATAGAATGGAGGATATATTAGAAGACAACGGCTTCAAGGATTTCATTAATCAAGAAATCCAAAATCCAGCTTCAACTAATGCACAAGAGTTGGCTGAGTGGAAGAAGTCTATGGCGAAGGTGAGACGGATCATCCTCGAGGGAGTTCGAGACCATATTGTCTCGAGTCTCCATGGGAAGGATACTCCATTTTCAATGTGGAAGACATTGAAGGACCTCTACTGGAACAATAGCGACCAAAGGAAATTGGCGCTCAAGGATAAGCTTCAAAGAATCAAGATGGAGAAGGGCAATACTATTTCCACATATTTGAATAAGCTCACCACCTACAGAGATGATCTTAGCATTGTGGAAATAACTACTGTCGATGATGATATGGTGAGCCTTGCTCTCCGTGGCCTTCCAAAGAGTTGGAATAACTACCAGGACTCTGTGAATGGAAGGGAGAAATTGCGGGATTGGGAACGACTATGGTTGGATCTCATGCAAGAGGAGATTAGGAGGAGCACACAAGATGGTTCTTCATCCAAGGATGATTATGAAGAAAATCTAGCCTTATAAAGTAAGGCAAGGAAACGGAAAGGGAAGGCTTCCCATTCCAAATCGAATTATTCTCATGGAGGGAAGAAGGGTGACAAGCCTAAAGTGAGATGCTTTAATTGTAATGAGATGGGACATTATGCAACTAATTTCCCATCGAAGAAGTCCAAGAAGGGATCCTCAGAAGGATCGGAAGGTGAGGCATTAGCCTCTCAGTTCGAAATGGACTTTACCCTCATCACATGCATGGTGTCATCGATGATGGGTTGTGTCTGGTATCTTGACAGTGAAGCCTCATTCCACATGATCGGTGATGAAAGTTTATTCAGTGCCTTGGAGGAGAAAGACCTCAAGATGCGCATAGAGATGGGTGATGACGAAAAGTATAGTGTTTCAGGAGTGGGCACGGTTGCTTTTCAGAGGGAGCTTGGACCTCCTCTCACCTTGACAGATGTGATGTATGTGCCTGGACTAAAAAAGAACTTGGTGTCGGTCGTGATGTTGGAGGACAAAGGCTACGATTTTGTCTTCAGTAAAGGAAAGGTGTTCCTATGACACATATCCATGGGTCAGACCAAGAGGATAGGAATTCAGGTGAAGAATCTATATAAACTAGAGGTACATGATTGTGCAACATTGAGTACGAAAGCATAATTAGTGAAAATCAAAGACATTGGCGAGTTGTGGCACAGGCGGTTGGGCCATTTGCATCATGGGGCTTTGAAGATAATGCATCAGATATATACAAGACTTCCCAAAGGTAAACTTGAGCAAGTTGACACATGTAAAGGTTGGACCATTCTCAATAGCATCCACAGCGAAGCAATGGTATTATGTGATTTTCATTTATGATTATTTTCATAAATGTTGGATTTATTTCATGCAGAAGAAGGACCAAACCTTCACAAAGTTTTGTGAGTTCAAAGATTTGGTCGAGAAAGAGCTAGGGAAGAATATCAAGGCCTTGAGAAGTGACAATGGTGGAGAATATGTATCTCAAGGGTTTAAGGACTTCTGTGCAGCGGAAGGAATAAAACGAGAGTTAATGGCACCTCATAACCCACAGTAGAATGGGGTGGCCAAGAGGAAGAACAGAACTATTGTAGTGGCAGCACGAGCAATGCTACATGACCAAGGCCTACCACTTGATTTGTGGGTTGAGGCATGCAACACAACGGTCTATTTGCATAATAGAAGCCTACGTCACATACTTGGGATGAAGACACTAGAGGAAGCTCTCTCTGGTAAGAGACCAGATGTGGGTCACTTCAGGATCTTTGGCTCATCGGTATATTGCCATGTGACAAAGGATGCACGAAAGAAGCTTGAGTCGACAGTAGAGTTGGTGATACTTGTGGGGTACACTGTTACACCTCACAACTATCAGTTGTACGTGCCTACCAGTCGGAGGACAATGGTTTGCAGAGATCTCAAGTATGATGAGCAGAAGGCCATGTGAGTTTCCCTTAAGAGGAAGCTCCAACTACAAGTTGTGGAGGAACTGTTGGTTCCTAAGGAGGAGGAGACTCAAACTGATGCGGAGTAGCCACATGCAGAGGTTCCAAGAGTGGAGACATCCACTCAAGCAAAGTCTTCCAGAGATGGATGGAAGTGCACAAGAGAAGCTGACAGATTGTTGAAGGATGCAGAGAGAATGTGGGAGCACCATTTTCTCAACGGAGACAGAGGACGTCACCTGAGAGGTACACTGGATACATGGTACTTGTTGGGGAATGTGTTGAGATAGAGCCATATTCCTTTGAGGAAGTAGTGCAACAGCTGATTTGGGTTGATGCTATGGTGGAGGAGTATGACTCCATAGTTTGTAACAGTATTTGGGACATGGTTCCGAGACCATATAACAAGTCAATTGTGAGTTCTTGTTGGATTTACAAGGTAAAGCAAGTTGTTGATGATGAGAGGATCATGTTGTTGCAATATATTTTGACAGAGGAGCAAGATGCTCACATTTTGACAAAGACATTGTCAAAGTGTAAATTCGAGTTCCATAGAGATAGGACTGGGGTGGCAGAAATCCCTTTCTTGTTGAGAGGGAGTGTTGAAATGTGGAAACAAGAATATTCCAATTTTAATATGTCCTTGAATTAAAATTGCGAATTAAAAATGAATTTAGTCTTAACAGCTACTTGGAAATAATTAATTAAGCTATTTTGACTTAATTAGTTGGAGAAATTCAAGTTAGAATTCTTTCTGAAGTCATGCAACAGCTATTCCTTAAATTAAGGAGATAAGATTGAGTTTTTTTTTCCCACTGGAAAAATCGTAATTTTTCATTAAAGGAAGAAAAATTACATGTTGTAGATGCTTTTGCATATGCAGTAAGTTCTTCTCCGGCATGTGGAGAGGTATATATCTGTTATGTCTAGATCAAAACATATCAAAAATGAATCATCTCGCAGGATGTTCCTTATATAATCTATATGTAACATGAATGCAAATATAAACATATTGCCACGCAGGGCATCGTGTATGATTCTGTTCAAGAGCTATGTACAAAAATATCAAAAAGCTATAAATATATCTCAGGGGCTGGCCGCCCTGTGGTAGTGTGCATCAGAATATGGCTTGTGATAGTACTGGTAGTAATCTGCGCCACGTTGCTCCTGTATCAACCACTCACCTCTGGGAAGTGACGTGGCCTCCTTGGAAAGTTGATCAGTGTTGTTGTTGTGTTCCCTGTAGATGTGTTGACAAGAGATGTCAGTAAATTGTGCCTTTAGTATATTAATATCTTCCAAAATATTTCTGAGGGTGAGTGTGTGGCATTCTGTTGTATTGTTGAACCAATCAATAATAATCTTTGAGTCGCAAAAAATATGAATATGCAAGCAATCGTGCCCCAATGCAAAATGTAAGAGATGATGGAGCGAGATGATCTCAGCAAAATTGTTAGTGCCAGGTCCCAGACCCATCTTGACTTTGTAGAAATGTTGTTCATTTTTGAAGAGTAGAAAACCTCCCCCACATCCTTGCTGTTGTGCCGAGCCATCAAAGAAGGCCCAAGGAGTGCTATGGTCAATGGGAGGAGGGTCGCGCGGACTTCTATTCCTAGGTTGAGGAGGGTCAGGTAGCGAATTATATGCAGCCGTGATGAGAGAGATAATGTGCAGCCAGTTGGGTGGTTTATCATCAAAAATCATCCGGTTGCGGGCTAGCCATATGTACCAGCATGTGATGATAGGCAAGCTTTGGATTTTTGAGAGTTTGTGATTATAAAACCAGGATTCCCATGCATGATTTATATCGAGGCCCTCCCATTTACCTGAGAAATGTATCGATGCTGAAATAGCTTGCCAGATTGCGGATATGGCTGGACAGAGTAAGAATAGATGGATACAGGATTCAGATGATTGCTTACAAAATGTACACCAGGTCGGCCCGTATACTGCTCGATGCATTAGATAGTCCCCCGTTGGAACAACGCCTTTAAGAATGCACCAAAAAAATAGTTTATGCCTGGGAGGAGCTGTGAGTTTCCAAACAGTATGCCACCAGAATGTGATTGCATCCGGGATTTTGTGTGATATCAGAGCAAGGTATCCCGTCTTAGGGGAGTATATACCGTTTCCCGAGAGATGCCACATAAGTTCATCTGGACCCTGTTTAATCCTAATATGACCTTCAGATAAAGCCGTGATATAATCCCTCCATGTCGGATGCCAAACAGGTGGCAGATTTATTTGGTGAGTTGATTTCCAGCGCTGTTTGAATATAGAAGAGTTTTGAGGATCAACAATTTCTGCCAGAACTTTTATCGCTTGTGAGTGTAGATGTTGAATAAGATCATCAGGTAAAATATGTCTACCTGCGCAACCCAGCCACAGGTCCATGCCAATTCGAGCCAGGTATCCATCGTTGACCCTCCAAACCAGGTTATCCCTGATGAGAGGCAGAGAGTTTAGGAGAGCCTTCCAAACAGAGGATATCCCTGTTTTTTGCCAGGTGGGGAGGCGAACCCAATCTAGAATATTGCGTGGCCAAATGTATTTGTGGTATGTGATGCAGGTCCATAGGTTGTTGCCAGTAAGAAGAGTCCATCCCATCTTGGCAGCGAGTGCTTGTGCAAATGAGGGGAGATCTTTTAGCCCCCATCCTCCCCATTTTTTGGGGATGGAAATCTTCTTCCAACTGACCCAAGCAAAAATGTGCTTTTCCTTATTTCCATTCCATAGGTACCTGTTACAGATTTGTTGGAGTCTAGCCAGAATACTTCTTGGAATCCAAGCTAATGCCATCCAGTATACTGGGGTTGCCTCCAATACAGCGTTTACCAAGACAAGCCTGCCAGCTCTGGAGAGATATCGGTGGCTCCAAATATTGAGTCGCTTCTCCAATTTTGCCACAAGCCAAATCCAGTCAGTGATCCTTGAGCTGACGGGTTTAATCCTAAAACCCAAGTATTTTAGGCCATGATCGAGTGGATGGATGGAGTATGGAAAGCACTGTTGAGCAAGGAGAGATTCATGGATGGAGGTTCTGGATAAGATGATGGATGACTTGGAGTGATTTGCAAGCATACCAGTGGCGGATGAAAAAGGATTGATGATGTTTAAGAAAGCCCATGAATCTCTGATGCTGCCATCTAGGAAGACCATAACATCATCTACAAAGAGAACATGGGTAAGGGTGCATTCATCAGTGATCCTGAGGCCATTGTAATCCCCATTTCTTTTAGCAGAGTCGATAAGCCGACTCAAGGCATCCATGACAATCAGAAAAAGGATGGGAGATAATGGGCAACCCTGTCGCAGACCGCGCTCTGAATGAAAAAACGGGGAGGTCGAGCCATTTATCAGGACACTGAAGGTCGGGGTGGTGATGCAGGCCATAATCCATGAAATGAAATTTTGGGGGAAACCGAGGTGAATAAGGATCATTTTGAGATAGAGCCAACTAACTTGATCGAAAGCTTTAGCTAAGTCAATCTTGAGGATGATTGCCTTCAGGTGTTTGGTCCAGATAGAATGAAGAGCCTCCTGTGCTGCTCCGACAGCTTCATGGATCTGTCGATGTTCTAGGAAGGCAAATTGATGAGGAGCGATATGACGTCAAAGAATAGGGCGGATACGATTAGCAATGATTTTTGAAATGATCTTGTATAGAACATTACAGAGGGAAATGGGACGGTAGTCATCAAAGGAGGACGGAGAATCAGATTTGGGGATCAAGGCAATGAAGGTGGAGTTGATGGCATTATACAAGGTACCCATCTCGCAGCATTCCTCAATCACCCTCAGTAGATCATTGTTGATAAGCTCGTAGAATGCAATGTAAAATTCAATAGTCCACCCATCCGGCCCCGGGCTCCGGTCTTTCTTGAACCATTTGAAAGTACTTTCTAGCTCTTCAGGGGAGACAGGGTCAAAAAGATGATCTGCCTCATCCTCATTAACAAATCTGGGGAAATGACCCGCAATATTAATGATCTCAGCAATGGAAGCAGCCTAGGGCTGTTTGTAAAGATTCCTGAAGTGGGAGGATCCCATCTGAGAGAGCTTTGGGAAAGTGTCAGCTACTTCCCCATCAGGAGTGGGGAGACTCCAAATGGTATTTTTAACCTTCCTGCCTTTTGCATAGTTATGAAAAAACCTAGTGTTTTCAACCCCGGCTTTTAGCCAAGTGGCTGTGCTCCGAAGCCTGATGGTTTCCTCCCAATCCTTTAGGATTTTTTATTTTTGAAATTCGAGTTCAACCAGGTGTTCTTTGTCTTCAGCAGTAATGAAGCCCAAACCTCTTTCATCAATGAGGGAGAGGATTTTTGCTTCAATGTGCACGAGGGTAATATTATCCTGTTTGTTCTTCTCTCTGGCCCATTCGATTGACATATGCTTTAGCTGGGATAAATTCATGCATAATCCTTTTGCCAGTGTGTCCGCTCGATCAATGGGATTTTGTGTCCAGTAGTCCTTGACCAGCTTGATGTAGGAGGGGTCCTGTAGCCATCCATGGTTGAATTTGAAGGGGGCTTTTCGCTTTTTGTTGGGCCCTGATAGCTCCAGATAGATAGGATAGTGGTCCGAAATACCACCAGATCCCACCCATTGCTTATATAAATGGAGCTGTCGAAACATAGTGCCCTTCATAATGAATCTATCCAATCTACGAGCCAGAGAAGCATCCCCGATGCATTTGTTCCTCCGAGTGGGGAGAATTTTGATCATGGGGACATCGATTAGGTCATGTCGCTCCAGAAGATCAGTCATGAACCCAGTGATTGGGTCGATCTGTGCAGATGAGCCCCAGGATTCACTGTATCCCAGAGAAAAATTAAGGTCTCCTCCAATAATAATGTTCTCAGCCGAGAGTATATGCAGGCTCAGGAGACGATTCCAAAATGATTCCCTTTGATGGCAAGGACCATATATGTTAATAACCCGGAGGTTAGTGCCCAGGTCTGCCGAAAAGAGGTCTAATCCCAGGAAACCCGGACCCCCCCAAGTCCCAAGAGCCTTGATAGAGGCAGGGTTGTATCCAATAGCAAGACCCCCCGAACGTCCCGATGAGTCCAAAGCCGAAAAGAGCCAACCCGGAGCAATGGAGGATAGGGCAGTTGTTATAGAGTCTGCGGGGCCAAGGGTTTCCTGGAGGAGGATGATGTCAATAGGCAGGGAAGTAATCATCCTTTTGAGAGCTAGTTTCTTGGAGGCACTAGCTAAGCCTCTGCAATTGAAGGACAAGCACTTCATGGGGGGAGATTTCCTGGGGTGTACATCGCTCTAAGAACCCCGCCAATTGTGGATTGTCGCCCAGAGGCAACCTCAGCACTTGCTTTTCGGATGGCCTTTGTAAGGTGAGATTTTCGCCCCCGCGCAGATAATTGAATCAGGCTGGGGGAGGTGGTGCCAAGCCCAACTATCTTAAGATGGGAGCCATTGGGATGAGGGCGAGGGCGGAGATTGTATTTGTGAGAAGCACCCCCAGATGATGATGGAGATGAGAGAGGCGATGCAACCATGCGAGAGGATGGAATGGAGGGGGCGATAATCAGAGAAGAGGGAATAGTGCAATGCGCCACGGATAGTGTAGGAGAGAGAGTAAAATAACCAGAAGTGCAATTAGACAAAGGAGGGAAAAGAGGTATACCCGGAGCAGACATGGGTGTGGAGGCCGCCCGAGCTCTGGTGATCGGAGGTTGAGAGGTACCTTACGCCAATCCAGGAGGCAATGAGGGAGAGCTGGAGGGGGCGCCAGAAGCCGGGGTGCAATGAGCAGCTGGTGATATAGGCCTCAAAGGAGTAGTGGATGTCGCCGGGCCCTCCTCTTGTTTTTTGTTAAGAGGGAATTCCTTAAATAGATGTCCCACCCTGTGATAGCGAAGACACCTGAAGGGCACTCCTTCGTAGTCGAGGATTTGAATCCGGGTGTATCTGCCCCAGTGAAGTGTGATCTTTTCCTCTAGACCATCACGAGTATCCAAATGAACAATATCCAGGCCAAAGTTCTGCTCCTGGACTCAACATAAGATCTATCATGGTCCAGGTATGTACCCAGAGCATTCCCGATGCGCATGAAAACCTCTTCATTCCAGTACTGGAGAGGTAAGCCGGGGAGCTGAACCCAAAGTGGCCCTGCCCCAATATGTTCATGATCAGGATCAAAAAGGGGACTCCATCTTTTTAGCAACACCGGCGCCATTTCTATGTGCCAATATCTGGCCAGGACCAAATTCGCATAATTCTCCTTGGCAAAATGAAGTGCGAACCATCCGCGGGGAAGAACCTATACTTCTGGGAGTTCTTTGAGAACACCCCCCCAAATCTCTTTTACCCAGAGGGTAAGCCTGGTAGTTGAATATGTGCGCCCACAAACATGCCTGACCAAAATAGTATTTGCCATTTTTGCTGCTTCCCCAATGGCAGATGTCTCGCTGAACCGAATAGAGATATCCCTGGAAGTGGCCTTGACACACCTGTTCTTTTTCTTGCCCGAGCGCGGAGTAGATGGGTGATCTGCAAGGGGATCCGAGGAGGGTTCTAGGGGGGACGTCCTCGCTGAAGATACCCTAACAGCAGGGGTCTCAAAAAATCCAGAGGGGGAAGGACGAAGAGTAGAGGGCCCAGCCCCCGACCAGATGGGTGGACCAGATGATGTCGCAGTGAGGAAGGAGGAGGATGGAGGGTGTGGGTCGAAAGATGGCGATAGGGGAATGATGGTGGACAGGAAATGAAGGGTGCCCGGGGACAGCGGGGGGAGATCGAGACCAGGGGAGTCCGATAAGAGAGAGCCTTCGGGAGGAAGTGAGGGGGAGGGAGCTGGAATAGTGACAACTGGGGAGGGATGTGAGGGAGGAACCGACGAAGAACCAGAAACCGGCGGAAGGAAGGACGGACGATCAAAGATGACCTATGAATGGAGGGGGTCTTCAGTGTAATCGACCTCCTCGTCCGTTTCCATGACATCGTCGATAGTAACGGACGCCATGTTGATAGAGACAGGTGGACCTGGAATGTCGGGACAGGTGCAACAGAAAGCAGATTCGCGGTGACCACAGGAGCACGGAGATCTTAGGCCTGGAGGATTAGGGTTTCTGGTGCCCTAACCGAAACCCTCGCGGTTTACCGTAGTGCGCCAGGAGATAAGATTGAGTTACGTTTGAGTTGTAATTAGTTAACTCAGTTTACTGAGTTAAGTCCAGTTAAATTAGTTCCAAACTATTTTAGGAACTAATAGAGAGTTAACAGTCAGTTGATGCATGCATGCACTCAACTAGTGTACTCCAGTTAACTACAGATTCCCTTACCAGAAACTCATGCATGTCTATTCTAAGAAAGACCCAGTTGAGATTAAAGACAAGGAAAATGTACTATCAGTTTCATGTATTTTCTTATAAAGAAAACTCATGCATGCAGAAGGAATCATATTCCTTGAGGATTGCGCAGTTTTGACTGTGTGTGAGATTAGGTGATCATCCATTGGGTAGAAGAGGTTTTCCACTTGGTTGAAGGAGAATCATCCTAGAGGAATAGCACAAGGAAATAGGAGCTTGGCGGGCAGAGAGGAAAGCTTGAGAGAAGTCAGGATTTCATGTGAGCATATGTGAGGATTATACTGAGAGCTAGCTAGCTGTGAGGGCAGAGAGGAAGGCTTGAGAGAAGTCAGGATTTCATGTGAGCATATGTGAGGATTGTACTGAGAGATGGCTAGCTGTGAGAGCTAAAGCTTTTATGATTCCTATGTATTTACACCTTGTATGATAGTACAGATAGTGGGGTTTTTAGCTGAGGCTTTCCCCAAAATATTTTCATGTGTATTGTGCATTGATTCTTCTTCTTCTGGTTATATTGTTAAACTCGATCTTTAAGCTTCCGCAAATTGATAGTAGAAGTAGGTTATAGTATTCTACTTTGATTTATATTGGATTATCGGGTTAACCTACACAACAGATTTTCTACATAGGTCTGAGAGCGAGATTTGTAGAGAATTTGAGAATTTCTACAATTTTGTGGCTAGTTGCTTGGATTATCAGCAGGTGAAGGTAGAGTGTAAGTATCCAAGTGGACTGCTACAACCAATTTTGATTCTAAAGTGGAAATGGGATGTCATTTCCATGGACTTCATCACAGGTTTACCAAGGACATCTAGACAACATAATTCCATCATGGTTGTGGTGGAAAGGTTGACGAAGGTAGCACACTTCATTCCAATGAAGTCTACATTCTCAAGGAGTGATGTAGCACAGGTCTTCATTAGGGGCATGGTAGGATTGCATGGAGTTTCGAAGAAAGTGTCAAACATGGATGTGAAGTTCACTTCCAAGTTTTGGAAGGATTTATTTGTAGGTTTGGGCACAGAGTTGGCCTTCAATACAACTTATCATCCGTAGATAGATGGACAAACAGAGAGGTTCAAAAGGATATTGGAGGACATGTTGAGGACGTATGTGATGCATCAGTAGTGGAAGTGGGAAGAGTACCTTCCACTAATATAGTTCGCTTAAAACAATGGGTACCAAGAGTCACTAACAATGAGTCCATTTGAGGCATTGTATGGGAGGATTTGTAATACTCCCATCAATTGGAGTGATCCATGTTACACAGTATTTTGTCACCATCCCTGTTACCCCTTCTCCCGTACATTGGAGGACCTATTCTGGGACCTGTGAGAAGTGACATAACTTGAAAACACCTGCATTGTATCCCCTTGATTATGTACTTCATATGCCCTGAAGACACCTTCTGCAGAATACCCATAAATATAGCCCTTTTTCCATTGGCGTTGTTCCACAGTGTATCACTCGCGCCAATGGGCGAAATCCTCTAAAGAGGGCGCGCCAGCTGGTGCTTTGTGTTAGATTCACACTAGCGCCAACCCAGTTGGGTAAAAGTTTTTAACAAACAAACTTTTGAAGGTTCCTTCTAACCTATTCATGAATTGATTCCAGTTTGAGTTAGTTCAGTTGGGCTTCGAATCTCCCAAGGAGGGAAGTAGTTCTCCACCTCTCATGGAAGCTTCCTAATGATA
>APFE031753943.1:23203-79001 GCA_000404065.3 Pinus taeda
GCTGGTTTATTTCCATTTCTGGTTGTAAGCATATTTCGGTATTTTCCATTAATGAAATGAAGTGTTATTTCCACTGCATCTCTTTATTTATGGTTATCACATCTCTATATTTATGGTTATCTCTGTAATCTATTGCGTTCCTGTTTAAATCCGGATCACCTAGCAGTGTAGAGGCACCCCTACAGGGGAGGTGAAGATGCCCTCGTACTCCTCCATGACCTTGTTCATATGTTGTTTTCATGTAGAGGGGACCTGTCTGGAGGTTATGGCCACCATATTCTTCTTTCCTTGAGGGCGTATCATCAAGAAAAAAAAAATTCCTGGTTTTGGAAATGAGCTTACTACTTTGTTTTGTAGTAACCAAAGAGATGGCAGTAGGCAGTGCTACCTCCAGTAACTATACAGCTTATTTTCCAAAGTAACAATAACAGCATGAGGCCTTGACTCATAGACAAAATGTCACTTCCACAAGTATGGTTGGCCTAATAATACATCACAAACATCAAGGGGAGAAATGTCACACAATACCTCATCCGTGAAGGGCTTGATGTTGTATGGAAGGTGACACTATTGGCTCACGTGAAGATCTCATCCTTGGTGAATCCACTCGATGGTGTATGGTTGTGGATGTGTTGTGGTCGATAAGCCCAACCACTTCATGAACTCTGCTAAAATGAGGTTCTTTTGGCTCCCGTTGTCGACAATGAACTATAGCAGGGAACCCTTTACCCACATCTAGGAGTGGAAGAGGCGCTCCTCCTCCTATGGATCTTCGGGTTCCTCCTTATGGATCTTCATGGTGGAAATGATGGCATTGGGCTTCACATTGATAATATGCTTCCCTTTTTCATTCCCCTTATCAGGTTCTAATTGAGAGTCAGAACATGCATATGATTTCGAAGACTTTAGCTCGGCCACTAGTGACTGCTTGGCCCGACACTCACTTTTTTTGTGAGTGGAGCTCTTATGGAACTCACACCACTTTCCCATGTCCCTCTTTGGCTTCACGGTGTTGTTATTTTCTTGTGACTTTGGCAGGCCTAGGCCACCCTACCTTGGCTTTTTCCTTTGTCAGTGGTTTGGGTGCACCTTTCCCTTGCTTCATATTTGTAGATCCAAAGTCTTCCTACCTTTGTTTAAACTTCTGCTCCATCTTGACAGCATATCAATACGCCATGCTAAGTGAGGAGATGTCCAGGAACTCCATCTCATCCTGGATTTACCTTTGTAGGAAGCCATGGTATTTGAGTACCAAATGCAGCTCAAAATCCTTGATACCGAACTTTGTGCGAAGGGTATGAAAAATATTGGTAAAATCTGGCACGACTTGGTCCCTTCCCTATCGTAACATAGTCCACTTGATGTATTTATCCTCATAGCTTCTAATAGGGTAGTAATACTCCTTGATGGCATTTTGGAATGAATTCCAAGTGGGTGAGGATGAAAATAGTGAGGCAGTACTATCATCCTTCTACTAGCAGTAAGTTTCCCACTAGTCCTTGATGTGGGGGGTAGCTTTGAGAAGAGAGAAAGTTATCTTTTCCCGGTCAGAAAAATCATGAATAAAAAATACCCTTCTAGCATATTTAACCATTTATCTACATCGTTTTCATTTATCTGAACCTCAAATATGGGAATTTCAAAGTTAACTTGTACCTTAAAGGGTGTGGCACTTCCAGAGTAGCTTCTGGAAGTAGATGTGTCACCCTTGGGTAGCCGCTGAACAATATGGGCAAAGTTGTCCATCATCGCGTTCCTTTGTTGCTCGAGGACCTCTTCGAGTAATATTTTGATAGGATCTCCTACCCCCTCATCTTTCTTTTCATATTCCATGGGATTCCGTCGGGATTTGCAAGTCTGGTCTTGCAAAGGTTCAACCAGTTCAAGCCCTGACTCCTTATATCCCAACCATTTTGGGAACATGCAAAGAAAAATAGAGAAAAAGCATACCACTTTGATACCACTGATCTAGTTTTAAACAGGAATGCAAAAAATTATAGATATGACCATAAATATAGATATGCAGCATAAATAATACTTCATTTCATTAATGTAAAATACTGAAATATGCTTACAAACAGAAATGGAAATAAACTAGCTCGGGTGATGGTAGCTTATATTTGAGAATAGATGTGGCAGCTACATGCCTCTGAAATGTCTTACAATGAGGCTCGAAGGCCTATTTATTATTGAGAAACAATGGAAAACCCTCAACATCCAAAAACCTAACCCTAAGAGATGAAGCACCAAACTATGGGCCCTGTTTTAGGTAAATTGGTACATCAACTTCCCAGGGTCATAACTTTGGCATACGATCTCTGTTTGATGTGCACCATACCTTGTTAGAAAGATCTATCTAAGGAATACAACTTTTAAATGAGAAACATCAGTCCATGGACCCATGTTGCTTCCAATTTTCCCAAAAAACTTCATTTAGGGCCTCAAAATGGCTCCTAAAGTTCAAGACTCGAAAAACTACCAGAAATAGCAAAAACTGAAAAACTGAAAGAAACAATGGTGGAGGTCCAAGTGGAATAGGTGGGTGGCTACCAATATCCACCTGGATCAAAATTTCATTATAAATCCATCAACCATCTCTACCTAGCTCACAATACCATGTCGAAGTTTTGTTTCCATGTACCAATTTTGAGGAATTGTCTACAATGTATGGATAAAGCCATGCACCCATTATTCTCATGGAATTTCCTTCCATGTTGTCAGGCAGAGCTGAATGTTCTCTCTAGGATCAGTTTGACCATCATATTTATCTTCCTGTTCTATTTCTACCTGACCAAACCTTACCCATATCAACCTTCGACATTCTTTCCAAGTTCCTATATTCTTCTTATGTGTACCTCACCATCTAGCAGGAATAGATCTTAGGGATAGATCTAGAGCTAACATTCTGGTACCTGTCTTTCATATTCTCTAAGAAAAGTGTTTATATTACCCAAACCATCATAAAATGGTAAGTCACATACCTCATTTGTCATACAACGAACTACTTTAGTGATCCTTACACATTGTCTTGTAGACACTTCATGTAACCTATTTTGCCAATTTTCCAATTCTTCTTGTGAATATGAAGTGTAGGAACTATCCTGTTCCTAGCCCAATTTTCCATCTACAATAGGTTTAGTCTATTTCTCTTATTTTTTTGTTATCTGATAAATATTTTCAATGTCAATTCAGGTTCAATATAACTTGCTCCTTCTAATGGATCTAATGGAACAATGACTCTCATATTGTTTCTTTAAAATATCATTTACCTCTTCTATAAATTGATTATAGCCATGTTAGAAAAGGCCCAATCCAATCCCAATAATGCATGATAGAGGTTACTATCATCCACAATTTCTATCACTTCAAAATTAGTAGTAGTGTGCACCCCTTCAATGTCCATTGTGATACCTAATAACCTTCCTAGAAGAAAATATTATGTTGATTCGCCATCTGTAGTTGAATATGTGACCATTACAACTTTGGCTTACCCATCAATTCCCAGGTCTACTTTAGTAAAACATTGCCATAAGATCCTAAATCCAGAATAACCTGATCCATTTCATATTCTCTAATCTGAACAGTAAGTCTCATTTCTTTTCCAGTCCTATCCTTACGTTGATGTAGATTATTTACCATGTGCATCTCGTTTCATGGTACTTCTTAACAACTTCATGCAAGTCTGTAGAAAAAACTTTAAAATATATAGATCCACATCTTGTATCATAGCTGATATTATATAGCAATTATTCTTCTATGTTGGTTTCACACTAGAGGTCGAAGCCCCATCATCCATAAAGCTTCACCTCGTTTCTATGAATACTTCCTTTTCCTTCTGAATATCAAAGACAAGAGTTTTTTCAGTATATTTTCTTACCCATGTAGGTCTAGCTTCCTTTTTCCCATCTGCTTTATCATCTCCAATCGCAACTCCACTCCTTCTTACAATGCCATTATGAGGTTCATAAGTCCTTGGTTCCACAGTCATCATTTGGATGTTTTGCATCAAACGTTGCTTCCTTAATTCTTACATTTTTCCATAAGTACCAGACACTCTTCAATAACATGATCAAAATATTTCCATACTTACATGTCATGGTAGGGTTCTGACAATCTCTTATAAAATATCCCTCTTGGTCGTAATTATAGTAGATAATTTGTCCTTGTCCTCGACCAGCTCCATTACCTCGACCTCAACCTTGATAGCCACGTCGACCATCATGTTGTGCATGTTCCTCATGTCCATGTTCTTCACCTTGCATTCTATATGCATCAACACTTTGATCTACCATTAATTCATAAACTCGATATTTTTTGTCACCATCTCCCAATCATTTGTAGAACTTGCAATACAAGTTCCATTAGGTCTGTACATACTTCTACAACAAATAACAATATTTTGGGTGGTGTTCGCCTCTAGTTTTACATATCTCACACCATAACCTAGATATGACATTCAAATGGTTTAAAGGGTTTAGCACACCACTAGCCATGTAAGTTCTGAAAAGAGAGCATTGTTCCTTAGAATGGCATTCTCCTTTACACTTTGTACACCATACATCTTCTCTGACTTCCTTACTTTTCTTCATATCTTGTATCTGTAGAGTCAAATTTCCCAGCTGACTCTGGATCTACTGTATATCTACACTAGTATCCCCTATGGGAAAAGATTCTAAATTCATCACAAGTTCTAAAGCTTCGACTTGAGTCTCTATCTTATGTTGTGATAAATGAAATCTTATGCGGTAAGTAGCACAATCATAAACAATTCCTTATGTTTTTGTGGAGGTATTTTGAAGTTCACCTGATCCAATAAGATCTTAAATCTCTTATAAAATTCTCAGATAGACTCATAGGCCTTTGTTTGATCTCTTTTAGATTTGTAATACACTGTGACTCAGAATTCAACTTCTTAAGTTCTTTTACCAGCATTGTTTAGATGTCTACAAATGCTCTGTTATGATTTCTCAAATACTTCATGTACCACTTCAGTGCTTTATCCCAAAATGTTGTGACAAGCTACACTTTCTTTATGTTTTCGTCATGGACCTGCTTCATTGTCCATATTTCTTTGCATAAGAACCATAATTTCTATGGATCTTATGATCCAGTCCCCTTAAACACATGCAACTTAATATCATTGACCACATTTCTAATTCACGTTGTTCGAGTCTCTTTTTTAGATCTTCTAAATATAAGTAGCTAATAATCTGATTACATTCATAAAATTCCATTTTCACACAACACCATCTTAATCTATAGGTTAAAATATCTTAAGATCTTACCTTGTTTTCCATTGAAAAATCTTCATTCTACTTCGTTGTAGGACACAATCGAATCTACCATGAACTCAGTAATGAATCCTCCCAAAATGTTATCGATCCAAAAATGAACAACTCTTGAGATCATGTTGTCGGTGTTCTTGAGTCGTTGTATTAATTTAGGATTCCACACCTTAGGTTCATCTCCGTTGAATCAATGTTTTCTTTCTATCAATCTTCATACCCACTCATATAGCTTGATGTGAAATGAACCAAAGAATATTTTTATTGATCTTCAAAGATTTAATTTTTCAACCACCTTTTAGTCGACAAACGAGGGTTTCTATTTTCTTTTTCTAAAAATTCTTGTTCCTTTTGTTTCACCCACTCTTGGATTTCTTTCTTCGATGGATGGAAAAACATATCCCTCAAATAGATCCCAGTCCTGACAACGGAACTATTTTCTGGCTTAAGTGGGCTCGACCCAGGTTCAAAGTGTATTACGCACCAAAAAAATCCTCAACCACTAACCCTCTCGACAGCAACCTGAAAGCATATCGCACTCTCACCCAAAGTGATTATGGGAGGTTGTAGAACTAGGTTTATGTAGCCAGAGGGATACTGCATTGTGGCACTCATGTATTTTCTTATGTTTTAGCACTTATCTACTGCTTCACATTCATAAAACACTTCACACTTATACTTTACTTCGCATATTTACATTCATTAATTAAACATATCATAAACATTCATTAAATTCACTGTATTAAAATAAAGTGTAGATAATAAGAAAATAAACACATGTAGACACATATTTTACCTGGTTCATCGCGATGTGGGACTACGTCCACAAGAGCTGTTGCTTATAATATGGAATTTGTACAATAAATAGTTATTGACTTGCACACTCAGTTGCAAGTCACCCGTGCACTCAATTATGGACTTAGGCCTTTGTGCACTCAAGTGCATAGGCTTTCCTTCACCACAAAACTCAATCACAAAGAATCAAACCATAAAATAATGATTGGTTCTAATCCTCACTTATTGGTGCCTTCCTTCTTTATTATTCATCCTATATACTATTACATCAAGGGATTTACATCACTACAATATAATGGACCACATACCATGGTTTCCAAAATACAAGGGACTATGGTGCAAAACCATTCAACTTTTACAACTATAAGCTTAAACAGAAAGGGAGGGGCATCGCTGTGAAGCTTCTATATGGCGTAGTAGTTTCACTCCACGATCCTTGTTTGTTCCACTTCTCTTATGCATGATCTAATTCACATTGTACTACGTGCTTTATCCCCAAAAATTGACTTACTTCCCCAAAATTTGGCCAAGTTGGGTTGTGCCCAACAAAGTCACAATGAAGGAAGGTTGCAGGGTCGTATAGTTGCATGGGTTGTAAGGTTGTAGTGAAGGGAGGTAGAAAGGTCACTAGGGTCCCTGGGTCTCATAATTTTTCCTATTGTGTCTTTTGGCCATGCGACCTATTCCTCAAAGCAGCTCGACAAAGGAATAGAGGATCAAAATGAGACCCTTGGGACCTACTTGACTAGACAACTTGATTACTAAGAGGGTAAGATTACTTAGGGAAGGGATGTCAATGAATGACCGGGTAGAAAAGCGTTTGGTAGGATGAATGGTTTTTCTAGAGGTTTTATATTGAAATGGGTTGTGTTGATGATATGGGACCCACCAACATTTAGATGATCACCCCGGTAAGAAGTCCCAACTATACCTCACACCATTTAGTGTGGGAGTGCCATTCAGTATGATGGTCCAGTTGCCATTATCTTAAAGATTTTCCTCAACTCTTACTTGTTAGCACAAGAGAGTGGTCTAGTTTATCTTTGAGTAGTGAGGTTTGCGTGCCTAGTGATTTCTAGTGTTACTTGTGTCAATGGTTCTTTTACTACAGAGAGAGAGGGTGGGAGTGAGTCCCAAGTCGGATGGGAGGAAGCCCCAAATCTGTTAGGAACACACAACACAATAGAATGTGCACATCTTCCAGAGGAGCAGTCCACAGGGATGCAATAGTCACAGCACACAAAGAAAGATAACACATACAACACACAGTGCAGGAGTCTGCGTGAGTGCGATGATCTTTAACGCAAGTTTTTGTGAAAGGTTTGTCTAATGTTCGGGGAGGTACCAACAAGGGTAGGACAACGTTAACAACTCATACAACACACTTTCATTAACATATATGTATTAAAACAAATGAATGGGTTCAAGTGTTAAACATAGGTTAAAGAAACATGTATTATAAGTGTTCAAGATTAGTCTTACAATAGTTACAACACTTGTGAAAATGTGTTGTCCTATTAACAGGCTTCTGAATTAAGTGAAAATTCCAAGACACGTCATTACACCATACATCACTAACCCCGTGGACGGGGCATTGGAGCCACTACTTACTCCTCAAATAAAATATTACAAACTCCCAAGGCTATGTGAGAGGAGATGAGGTGAAAAGTGCTTTGCATGTACAAATTCGGGGGCATTTATACCAAGGGTGAAACTGACCCCTTGTCATTGTTCAACTTCCCTCATGACCATTTTACTTCCATGACCTTTCAACTTTACATGAATCTTCATATGACAAGTGGGTCTCTTGGACTTCCACGTTACATTACATTGATTGATAGTATGGTCCACAATAGAGATGTGGATGACATGACTCATGAAAAGACTTGACATGACAGTGTTGGTATATTCGCGTTGTTGTCAGTGTGCATGTCAAGCTGCAGTGTTGTTGGGTGATGGATGTCCTCATGGTGTGTCATAGATTCACCTTCACATGACAAGGTGCATAGAGTCTTCAATGGTCGTTGGGTTCACTTGATGTTGTATTCACACATTTCACCTTTCTTGTATGTTGTCATTCTTGATAGGTTGGTTCATTCATGAAAAGTGATGTTCATCTGTACGTCTATCCGTGAATTCATCTTGCATGTTCGCTCATTCATTCATCTGCGAACACATCTATTACATGATCATCCGTTTGCAATCACATCTCTTTGCATGAATCGTTTATTCATCTGTTGGTGAACATGTCCTTTGATGCCCTGAAATTCCTGTGCTCAATCCAGGTCGATTACAATCAGTAGAATAAAATAACACAAACAGAGAAGTCTTGTTTGCCCTTCAAAATACTGGAATGCTGAAGAAAAAAAAAATGTGGTTCAAATTAAAATACAGAAAATGACTTCTTTTCTCTCTTCATATAGGGCACAGCCCATCCGATTCCTTTTTTAACGCATAATAGATACGACCACATTCTGTTCGAAACCCAACAGATCATTCATTTTGGCGCCTAACTGTATTGCAATCTGTTGCAATTAGCAAACATCGACCCTTATCAGATCGATCCAAATCTGATACAATATCTTCGCTGTTGGCCAACTACATGTTATCATTTATGTATATGGGTGGACCGATATATAATATATTACAACGAATCTGTTTTTACTATCGGCGGTCACGTTATAATTCAACATATAAACATATCGTTTTCTTCCCAGATTTCATGCAATTTGACCAGAATGGCTCACGAAAATCTGGCATTTATATCCTCCATCGTATTAACTGTCGGAGTACTTTAGTGCGTCGAACCTTTAATTACTACAACTGACCCTCCATATCAAGCTCAAATGCGTGATTTCAGGGATCTGTATTGCAAATTTCAGGTGATCCGAAATTGGACTCAATGAGCCAACCACTGATTCACAGAAGTGAACCTTAACACTTGGTCCGACGCTTCAACAGTTTTAACTCGACTTTCTCTGTTTCAAATGGATTCATGTATTGTATCTTCTAACTCATCAATTCCACAGTGCTGCAAATGAAATGAACATTGAATCGGGAATGGGAATTCGTAGTAATTATTTCATTTCTTCAGTGACCTCGATGACCCATATATAATTGATTCATTTCTCAGCAACATCAGCGACCTGCTACAAATACAATTGCATATAAAAAGACAGTGCAAACAAATACAATTGCTAGTCCATATAGAGCAGATAAATGAAATACGATGGATGAACCCAACATCTGTAAACTATTTTCCTCGATTATAATCTCCTCGTCGAAGTCACATTCAAACCACTCACACAACCAAACAGAATGCTACACACAAATCGACACATATTCAAAACTAATATATATATGTATCACGGTCAGATAAAATCAACAAATAGAAATTGATTTCTTTGTCATAACAGGCCAGTGTTATGCACAAAAATCATTTCCTTTATTTATCTGAGCTCTCGCTCTGCAAACTTCACACAAAAAAACTCTCTCCTCACACCTTTAACCCTTCTCTAATTTATACAAATGAGAAACTATTCTTCTCAGAATAGATTTCTTCTAGAGTTTCTCAACAAACTAATACCCCCTATTATTTAGCATTTTCCCTATTTTGGTTCTATTCCACGCAGGGAAAGAAACCAACTCTATTATTATGCCGTATTTAATTAAACAACTACAATTCTCCTAAAATAAATAGCAAATTTAATAAAATATAGTATTTAAACTATTTAGCTAGCCACAACATGTGACCAAGATGTCACATTGCTGGCTAAGTGCTTGATGCTCCTACATCATCCTTCTGCATGTACTCCCTTTGTTAATCCCATCTATCATTGAACCATGTTTGTTTGTGTACCTATATCTGCAGTCACTCATGATTAGACGACATCAAATCCATAAATCTCCTAGTCTACCATGATACATGATTGTTTCAGATGCAGGTAACTGGGAGAGAAGACAAAGTTGTAAGATTTGAGCTAGGATGGAGGCTCCAGGCACTGGGTGAAAATTGCGCAGAAGTCACTGGGAAATCGTGACGAGCAATCTAGATTGACAGTGACTGTCTCCGAGGTCTGGCTCAACTAGAGGACAAAAATGTGCAATTTTTGGGAGGAGAAGTCTGAGTTGCGGGAAGGCTGGGCAGACAAAATCTGTGCAATTTTTGGAAGGAGTGGGTAATGGGAGCCTAGCATCCAAAACTACACAGTTCCTAGATGGAATTGGTAGCTGGCTACTAGGACCTTGGTAGGAAAAACTACACAATTCCTGGAGCAAACTAGCAGTCAACTGCTGGGAGCTGTTGGCAGGAAAAATTACACTAATGCTGGGAGGCTGGACTACTGATCACCTCTATGCAATTTCTAATTTTAGTAGACTACTGGGCCACAGAGGGCTTGCTCATGAAATCTGCACAATTTTCTAGGTGAGCAGCCTGTCTGCTGACTGGTGGGCTGGCTAGAAAAAATGCAAAATTTTCTGAGGGAGACATGAATGGGCACTAGGTGTCTATCTAGCCTGTTTGTAGAATTTTCTTAGTCATCGGAGTGGGCAAGGTCTACAACCTCTACGCAATTTTTTAGGGGAGTTAGTCCTGGGGTGACTGATGGGTCAAACTCTCTGGTTGACCAGCAGGAAGTTTGATTGATTAGCTTGCAGGCAGTTCATCTTGAAATGGCTTTGGTGTTTCTACATTGTTTTGGGTGACAGTCGATCAAATCGATGGCAGGGTGAAGGTCTGGTTGTCAGAGGGTGATCTAGTTGTTAGAGATTCATCAAAGCGACTAAGTGTGTGAGTGAGTTAAAAGGTGCATACGTGGACTTGAAAACACACACTTACATGACTTGACGACAAGACGACTCAAACCATCTAGACACACATGTTCAACATGACTGACCGACAGTGTGAGCGACAAACATGACACTTGTGATTAATTGTTGGAGTACACTTTCAGAAACAATCTAAAAGTATCCCACATATGACATAGAGATGTATTCCATTGTGCATGCTTTCCGGCAATGGAAGCATTACATTTTGGAGAAGGAAATGGTCATCCACATAGACCATCAACCCCTACAGTTCATACATATGAAAGGTAAGTTGTGCAATGATCGCCATCAAAAGTGGTCCACATAACTGCAACAATTCCATCTGAATATCAAGTATAAGAAGGGTAGCACAAATAATGTTGCAGACTGCCTCAGCCAACCACTGATCATGGCATTAACCACCATGCTCAACTCTTATGGGAATGAGTCTTCTGATTGACCACTTCTCTACAAAAGCGACCTAGAGTTTGGCCACACATACAAAATGCTCTTGGAGAGTCAAAAGGTTCCATATTTTCACCTCCAAGATGCCCTACTATGCCACCTAGGACACCTTTGTGTTCCTTCAAGCGAGTGAGCCAAGATGATTTGGGAAGTGCACTATAGTTGGGCTGCTAGGAATTTGGGGTTGAGAAAATAGTGGCAGTTATGCAGAAGTATTTCTATTGGCCCAATCTTCGATAGATGTCGAGAAGTACATCAGATCCTGCACTACATGTGCCATTGCCAAGCTAACCATCAAGATGAAATGCCTTTATACTTTGCTGCCTACCACTATTCAACATTGGGAATCCATCTTGATGGATTACATGTCGAGCCTTCCTTCTACTAAGCATGGCAATGACTATGTTTTTGTGGTCATTGACAGATTCTCAAAGATGGTAATTCTGACAGCCTACAAGAAGAATATCACAGCAGAAGCCACTACTAAACTCTTCTTTGAATGAGTGTGGGTACACTTTGAGATCCCACAGTATATCATCTCAAATTGGGATGGCAGGTCCCTCAGTACATTTTGGTCCAGCTCTGGTCAATGCTGGAGACCAAGCTCACTAAGTCCACAAATCTCCATCCCCAAACTGATGGCCAAACATAGGTCGTCAACAGGATGATTGTACAAATTCTACGCATGCACAACTCAAAGCATCCATGCACATGGGATGAGAGCCTTCCCTATGTCCAGCACAGCTATAACTGAGCTCTCCACAGCGTGATTGGCCATAACCCTTTTTAGGTGGGCTTGGGATTCCAACCACTATGTCCCATTGATGTGGCCATGCCATTTGCAACTACTCAAGCAGATTTAGCTCATGTCCAGTCGAAAGTCGATAAGGAAAACCGCTTCATTAAGCACATCCAACATATCCGCCAGCTAGTCCATGACATTATGGAGAAATCAAATACCAATTACAAGCGGTGACATGATCAACATCATGTGCCACACAAGTTTTGGGTGGGCGAAAAATTTTGGTTGCATTTGCAGAAGGAACGCCTTACCGGAGCCTATTTTAAACTTAGACCACTCCAATATGGCCCTTACACCATTAATGAGGCTATGGGTGACAATGCATTTGAGCTCCACATTCCCCTGTTCCTTGGCTTGCACCCATTGCTCAATGTGGACTACCTTCGACCATACTTCCCACCATTATTTGACACATCATACGTTGCAAAACAACTCATAGTCTCTATAGAGTTAAATCCAGCTTGCATGGAGCAAGCCACAATGAAAAAATCATGGACACGCAAATCAAGAACACTCGCCAAAAGAAGATCCAATTGTGTCAAGTTGTCAAAGTAGGCCAACTCCTTCACCAGGGACCAAGTTTAGCAAAAGTTTCCTCATCTCATGGAGAAACTCAACGGAATAAGGACCATTGCTTCCTAAGGGGGGAGGAATGATCTAGGTGGATATTGGTGGCCACCCACCAATTCCACTTGGACCCCCACCATTGTTTCTTTCAGTTTTTTAGTTTCCTTAATTATAGCACAGTTTACTATTTTTAGCAGTTTTTCGAGTCATAAACTTTCGGAGCCGTTTTGAGGCCCTAAACGATGTTTGTTTGGCAATCTACCGCCAACAATTTTCTAACTAAAATCATATTTTCCGTCATATTCCTTCAATAGATCTTTCTGACGGGTTATCATTCGCATCAAACGGAGATAATATGACCAAGTTGTGACCCCGGGAAGTTGGTTGTCCAACTCACCCCAACGGGACCCATAAACTCTTGGTGTTACATCTCCTCGGGTTAGGGTTTTTGTTGTTTAGGGTTTTCTCTTATTGTTCAATAATAAAAAGGCCCTTGAGCCTCATTGTAATGTAGTTTAGAGGCATTTAGTCACCACATCTATTCTCAGAGATAAGCTACCATTGCCCAAGCTAGTCTTATTTCCATTTTGTTTGTAAGCATATTTCAGTATTTGATATTAATGAAATGAAGTGTTATTTCTACTGCATCTTTTTATTTATGGTTATATCTGTAATTTGTTGCATTCTTGTTTAAATCCAGATCACCTTTAGTTTGTGGTTAAGCCAAGGGATATAGCTTAACATATGTTGGAGTATTACCATGGTACAATTTCTCATGACACAATTAGTTATAGTTTGAGATATGACTCAAAAAATGATGTACAACTATAGGTATATGCATATTCTAACCATGTAGGGAGTATAGATGATAGGAAGAGAACTTTAGAAGAATGCTTTAGTTTGAGCTTTTCCGCGATTTCTTGGACAAACAGGAAGAAAAATTCTATTGCACACAAAGGACAAGTTATTGCAGCTTGAATAGTGAGTTGTGAAGTAGTATGGCTCTAACATTTGGGATTGGTAGATTGTGTACAGATGACAACATGACGACAGGTCAAGGAACCTTGAGATATAATACCAATATGTAGTAAAGGAAGACATAAGTATGGCTCTAGTATTATCAAGCGTATTGTCCGAGGACAAGTTGTATCTCTTAGTAAGAGGGAGTGATGAGATATCAACATCATAGGATAGTCATGGTCCTATACCTCTCATTGAGAGATATTATTGATATAATAAAATCATGGAAAATCATTCTCCTTGTGTCAAATATGCTGACCAAATTAAGGTGATGGTGCGGCAGAAGACAATAATTCTTCCTATGTCAAGCATATTGACCAGATTAGGAAGAATAGTCCTAGAGGCCCAAATTACTGAGTCCCTAGATAGTGTTGAGTGTGGTCTCTTAACATCAATACCTAGGTTGCGTGAGGTCTAGACCTAGGTTACTCTCCAAGTAGGGTTGAGTGAGGTCTTTCAACCTCAGGCTTAGTATCTCTAGTTTGGATAAAGAACTCATTTAGTATTAGGCCTAGTTGCTTAGATATAGTGTGGCCTTTGGACTTGGAACAACATTACTCAAATGGATTAAGTGTGTCCCTGAGGTTTCATTGTGATTCATACTTGTTGACTAGATGATGGTGAACCAAGACTAGTTAGTATACCATGGGTCAAAGGTGCCAACCAAAATCATGGTGACTAGTTGATGCCAAATTTTGTGCCACGTGCCAAGAGTACTGACCAGATGGGTCAATGTTACTAACCAGTTGTGGCTACTAGTTGATGCTAACAGTGTGTCATAGATTAAAACTAGATGATGTTTATACTTGCTAGTTAATGTTGACAATATGTCAAAGATTCCAACTAGTTGATGATGATATTGATGATGATGTTGATGATGTCAGAGATGCTGACTTACCTTATGTCAGATATTTTTACAAGGTTGATGATGATTTTTTATAGCCTTTTCATAGAGAAAATATGTCAACATGAGAACATCTAGATAGTCATTATGAATACCTCCCTAGTTAAGAGGGAGTGTTGAATTTTGTAGCTATGATCGGTCTCCATAATGTGTATTTGAGTCATTAATGTATTTTTAAGCATGTTCTTCATGGTTGAGTCAAAAATAAAGTATTAAAATGACATGATGTTCATGTCAATTGTAAAAGAAAGAAAAATTGAATTTTTAAAAGTCAATTTTTGCCTCCAAAATAAATTCGGTTTCCTCTTAGTCAGGTTGGCCCCTTCAAATTCTCAGCGCAGCTCCAATATAAACAGACCCATTTGGCCTCCAAGAGAAACTATATAAAGGCACTAATTTGATACTCTTCCAAGCCAAGAAGAACTCGCATTTTCTGAGGTATGAAGGACCTTGTCCGAGGCAAGAATGTAGTCTAAGGTCCGCAACAAGGGTTTGAGGCACATGAAATATACCCAAATCCAACAAAGATTAATCTGAACCAATTCACATCTTTGAACTAGTGAAGAAGTGTATTTTATGAGGCAATATGGAATGAATTTGAGGCCATCAAATATCTCTCTTTCTCTCTATGATACATGACCTAATATGAGGCCAACAAAATCCTTTGAGGCTAGCAAAGTCATCTCTTTGTGATGAAGGACTAAAGTACAAGTTATGGAGCAAGTTTCTTGGGCTAGTTATTTGACTTGACTAGGTGGATGGACCTTGGAATAAGTTTGACCTAGTTACTAACTAAGATGTATATTTTTTGAATTAAATATTTCTCTATTGAGAAAAGTTTCTAGGTTTTTCCCCATTATGGGTTTCCTAAGGGTAAAGTAATTTGTTCTTGTGTGGTTGTCTCTTTATGATCTTACTAAAATATTGCTATAGTTCAAGTTATTTGTGTACTTATTTTATGATCCATAATGAATGTAAGAAAATATGTGTCTAAAAGGAACCATAAGAAATAATTATCAAATTGGATAACTAAAAAATAATTAGGTTTGACCCAGAGGGGGTTTCAACCTTTCTTTCAAGGCTTACATAATACTTCATAACACGATCATCGCCAATTGAGTTGCCCCTTGTGGACCATAATTATTAATTATTATTATTCACTATTATTCATTATTATTTATACATATTTAGGCTCATAGCATTTCCTTTCCCTTCAAAAAATCTTTGTCCTCAAAGCTTATTGATGAAAAGGATTGATATCTTTTTATTTTTTGTAATTTATTCTCATCTTCTCAATTCTCAAAATTGTCATCTTCAATGATACAAGATGATATGAACTTTTGAGTGTGATACAAAATTTTTGTACATGAAATGATCTAACCATCCTAAATCATTCTTCTATGGATCATTGTGCTTATAGGCCTTCCATCATGAAATATTATCATGACACTTGTTGCTACTAATAATGTATTTTTTGGAAGATATGTTGATTGTTTTCCTTTTGATTGAAGTGAATGCACTACCTAATTAATGTACCCACTCTTTTCATTAGGATGTCGATAAGGGGATCTTGTGACCTATTTTCTTTTTCAACGTACTTATAGACTTCTCTTGACTTATTTTTGGCATATGATATTCATCGTGTACTGGTGTTGTTGGTTTAATTACTGGGACCTCACTTGGAATTACCATTGTCTAAACTATTGCATCTGAGTATATCTTCACTTCAGTTGGACTATAATTTTTTTGAATCGTGATACTATCCAGATCACTGTTTTTTCCCTTTTCTTCAACTTGGATTGTTACACCATAATATTTTGATGCTTCTTTTGTGATAATTTCTCCTAATTTTTTCTCCAATGATTTTTTATCATTTTTAAGTTTCTAATTTGAACGAGTAGATTTTGATTATGATTTTTGAGACATAAGAGTTCTTCAACTTTTGTTCAACTTTATTTGCAGTTCAAGATTTTCTTCTTTTAAACCTTTGATTTGTTCCAATAACCTTTAATTAAGGTTTTTTAAACATATATTTTCTTCTTATTTGATATATTCTCATTGCATTTCTTCTCGAGACATTCATTTTCTTGTTCTAATTTTTGTTTTGTGGCCTTAGATTTCTTGACCTTCACCATTGAATTTTTACTGTGATACCTTAGGTAATAAAAAAATCCTTGTCATTTTATTTTGAATCCTTATAAATCATTTCTTTGAGATCTTTATGTTTCTTTTCTGATACCTCTTTTTTATGTTGAAGTTCTATGGGTTTGTATTCTAATCCTTTTATTTTCACCTTCTCAATACCTTCTTGTTCCATAATAAATATTTGTTCATGTGATGGAAAATCATGTTTGTGATTTTTAAATACCGACCTAAACATAAATTTCATTTCACAAAAAGGAAATTCAGTCCAAAATGTTGAATTATTATGGAACTCATGTCTTTCTCTTTGTTGGCATCTTTTAACTTAAATATTCATGCACACACAGACAAAATTCCCTTTTTTATTTTTTAAAGTTTTAAACACCTCTATGTGTTTTTTTATAGACCCCTTTTTCTTTTAAATATCTTCAAAACTTTAATAGTAATTATTTTTATAAATCAAAAGTGAGACTTCAGGTATTCATTAATATATGACCCCATTAAAACAAAAACAAGATAATTAATGATCAACAGTTTGTGTGTGAATTAATTTATTTTAATTATTTTTATTAAAGTATTAGTGGTAAATTGATATACCACAAAGGCGAGTCCTTCTTCACGATGATTATGATATATTTTTGAGTTGGCACTAATCAGTGTAACAAATCTCGGGTAGGGATTTGATATTAAAACCAACCAATCATATTAGCGTCGGTTTTCTCACACTTGTGCATGAATGACAAATGAAATCTTGATTGGCACTCTTCAACCTATATCTCCTATGTTAGTTCGTGCTTACTAAGGATTTAAATGAACCATCATTGTAGTTACATAACCTTCTTATCTTGTTCCATGAATGATGGCTACAATTATCCCATAGAAATGGATAGATACCAAATGGAAAGGCTTCTACAATTCTCTAGATAAAAAATGAGTGATGGTATAGGATGGAGCACAAGCATGAGTGGTTGATATAGTTGAATGATGGCAAGGTAGTTACATAGGAGTAAGAGGGTGGGATTGGAAGCAACATGATCCGAACTTAAACAGGAACACAAAAAATTATACATATAACCATAAATACAAAGATGCAGCAGAAAAAACACTTCATTTCATTAATATCAAAATACTAAAATATGCTTACAAACAGAATGGAAATAAACTAGCTTGGGCAATGGTAGCTTATCTCTAAGAAGAGATTTGGCGTATAAATTCCTATGAATTGTGTTACAATGAGGCTCAAGGGCCTATTTATTATGAAAAATCAAGATAAAACCCTAAAAAACTAAAACCCTAACCATAGTATATGTAACACCAAGAATATGTGGGACCCATTGGGGTTAGTTGGGCAGCCAACTTCCAGGGGTCATAACTTGGTCATATTATCTTTGTTTAGCATGTGCAATACCTTGTTGGAAGGGTCTCTTGATTAATATAGGATTTGTGGTATGCCCCTACCTATAGCTAAAATCCTATAGTGGACCTCAAAAAAACATCATTTAGGGGATCAAAACTACTACGAAAGTTTAGCACCTGAAAAACTACTAGAAATAGTAAATGATGAAATAAAAAAAGAAAAAGACGAAACCAACTAGAGCTCTAGGTGGAATAGGCGGGTGGCCACCAATATCCACCTTGGATCATTCCTCCCCCCTTAGGAAGAAATGCTCCCCATTGCATGCAGGGCCCCCATGAGGTGAGGAAATTTTTGTTGAACTTGGTCCCTGGTGAACCACTTGCCCTGGTGAAGGAGTTGATTTTCTTTGACAACTCGATATAGCTAGATCCTTTGTTGGGAAAAAAAAATTATTTGCATGTCCATGAATTGATCAGTTTTGACCTATTCCATGTAGTTTGGGTTGAGCTTTGTTGTGTGATTTGTTCTGCAATGTCTGATGTGTCGAACAATGGTGGAAAGTATGGCTGAAGGTGGTCTACATTGAACAATGGGTGCAAACCAAGGAACGATGGGATGCTAAGCTCAAAGGCATTGCCACTGAAATCCTTGGTGATGGTGTATGACCCATATCAGAGTAGGCAAAGCTTACGGTGGGGTCCAGCAAGGTGCTTTTTCTGCAAATCTAGAAAAAAAACTTTTTCCCACTTGAAACTTGTGTGGCACTCGATGTTAATCATGGATTTTTCCAACATATCATGGACCTATTGACAAATGTGTTGAATGCGCTCAATGACCATTTCGACTTCGGACTGGAAGTGAGTTGAATCTTCTTGAGTGGCTACAAATGGTATGGCCACATCAATGGGACATAATGGTTGAAATCCCAGCCCTTCCTGAAAGGGGTTGTGGCTTGTTAAGCTATGGAGAGATATGTTGTACTTGTTTTGGACATAGGGGAGACTTTCATCCCATGTGTGTGGATTCTTCAAGTTTTGCATGTGCAGAATGTGTATGATCATCCTATTGACAACCTTTATTTGGCCATCAGTTTGGTGATGGAAAGTCATGGACTTAGTACATTTTGTATCCAATATCAACTAGAGACTTGACCAAAGTGCACTTAGGAATTTGTTGCCCTGATCTGAGACAATGGATAGTGGAACCCCAAAGTGTACCCACACTCACTCAAAGAAGAGCTTAGCAGTGGCCTCTGTTGTGGTACTCTTCTTGTAGGTCACCATGATGACCATATTAGAGAATCTATCGATGACAAAGAAAATGCAGTTGTTGTCGTTCTTAGTAGAAGGAAGGCTCGACATGTAATCCATGGAGAGATATTCCCACAGTCGACTAGGAGTAGATATAGGATTATATAGGCCTTGCTTCTTGATGGTTGGTTTTGAAATGGCACGAGCGGTGTAGGATATAATGTACTTCCCAACATCTTGACGAAGCTTCGTCTAATAAAAATACTTCTACAATATACTCATTTTTTTCTCTATTCCGAAATGTTTAGCAACACGACTATAGTGCACCTCCAAAATCATCTTGGCACGCTCGCTTGAAGGAACACAAATTTGTCCTATGTGGCATAACAATGCATCCTAAAGGTGAAAATTTGGAACTTTCTTCCCTTCCAGGAGTGCCTAGTATGTGTTGTTGAATTATGGATTTCTTTTTTAAAGATGCGACCACCCCAAAGTCTTGTTCCCACAGAAGTTGAGAACAATGATCGATGCCATGACTAGTGGTTGAATGAGGTAGTCTGCAACATTATTGGTGCTACCCTTATTGTACTTTATGTTCAAATGGAACTGTTGCAGGTAGGTGTACCACTTTTGATGGTGATCATTTTGCAACTTCCCTTGTGTCTGTATGAACTACAGGGGTTGTTGGTCGATGTGGATGACCATTTCCTTCCCTAGAATGTAATGATTTCATTGACGACAATCCTGCACAATGGAATACATTTCTTTGTCATAATTGGGATACTTTCAAATTGTGTTTGAAAGTGTCTCGTTGTGGTAAGCCATCAGATGCCCTTGCTAAGTAACAACTGCACCAATAGCATAGTCGGAGATGTTTTTATCAATCTCAAATGGTTGTTTCAGGTATGGTAGTGTGAGAACTGGTGTAGAGAAAAGGTGATGCTTCAACTCAGAAAATGCCTTATGATGGGTTTCGAACAAAACAAACAATCATTTTTCTCTACCCTTGGTGACTTGACTTAAATTCCAAGTGATATGAGAGAAACCCAACATGAACCTACGGTAGAAATTGGAAAGACCTAGATAGTTGCGGAGTTCTATTAGAGTGTTTGGGGATGCCAAATCCAAAATGTCTTGTATCTTGGTTGGGTCCACATGCACACCCTTCTCATCGATGATGTACCCAAAATATTGAACCTAGGTCATGCCAAAAGTGCATTTCTCAAAATTAGCACATAGCTCGTGTAGTCACAGGGTTTGAAGGACTTGTTGAATATGGTGGAGGTGCTCTTCCAAACTCTAGTTGAAGATCAAGGTGTCATCTAAATACACTACCACAAAAGCAATTATGAGGGGTCGTAATATGCCATCCATCAATATCATGAATTTTTTGGGTGCATTCGTCAACCCGAAAGGCATTACCAACCAATCCAAAAGGCCCTCCTTGGATTTGAAGGTAGTATTCCACACATTAGAGGGATCAATAGGCACCTCATGATAGTCAGACTTCAATTGAATCTTGCTGAAATATTTGGCCCCCTTGAGTTGGTCTAGAAGGTCATCAATCCATGTGATTGGGTACCTATTCTAGATAGTGATCTTGTTCAATACCTAGTCAATGCAAAGTCTCCAGGTCGCATCATTCTTTTGTACCAATACAATTGGGATCCCACAGTGTGATGAGCTTGGCCTGATGTGCCCTTTCTACAACAACTCCTGAATCTACCTCTTTATCTCATCGTTCTCCAAAAAAGAGAGTCGATAGATCATTCCATTGGGTAGTGACATGCTCGACGTCTAATCGATGGAGTGTTTGACTTGATAGTGCAAAGGCATCCTTGCAAATGAGGTGAAAATGTCCCTGTACTCCTCCATGACCTTGTCCATCTACTGCTGATATGCAATGGAGTCATGTCTTGAAATTGTGGCCATAACCTTATTCTTTCCCTGAGGGCGTTTCATAAGGATAATAAATTTCTTGGTCTGGGAAATAATCTTACTACATTTCTTTGTAGTGATCAAAGAAATGGAGGTAGGTGGGACTACCTTCAGTATCGTGTAAAACTTATTTCCCAAAGTAATTATCACAAAATGAGGTTTATACTCATATACAACATGTCACTTCCACAAGTATGGTTGTCCTAATAATACATCAAAAAACTTCAAGAGGAGAAACATCACACAATACCTCATATGTGAAGGGATTTATGTTGTAGGGAAGGTAGCACTACTGGATGATTCAGAGATCTTGTCCTTAATGAAGCCACCTGATGGTCTATGGTTGTGGATGTGATGTCATTGCTATGTCCAATTACTTCACGACCTCTACTGAAATGAGATTGTTTTGGCTCCCGTTGTCAATAATGAACTACAACGAAGAATCCTTCACCCACATCTCTGAGTGGAAGAGGTGTTTACCCTCCTCTAGATATTTAGGCTCATTATTTTGGATCTTGATGGTGGTCACAGTGGCACTAGGCTTTGTGTCAATGATCTACTTCCCTTTGTCATTCCCCTTGTCGGTTTCTAACTCAGAGTCAGGACCTACATTTGATTCGAAAGCCTTTAGCTCTACCAATGGTGACTGATTGGCCTAACACTCACTCGTGTTGTGAGTGGAGATCTTATGGAACTCACACCATTTTCTCATGTCCTTCTTTGGATTCATGGTGTTGTTCTTTTCTTGCAACTTTGGTGGGTTTTCCTGGGTTGCCCCGCCTTGGCTTTGGCCTTTTCTCTATGGTTAGGAATAGTATTTTACTTGCTTCAAATTCGCATTTCCAAAGTCTCTTTTCTTCTATTTAAACTTCTACTCAATATTAACAATGTATTGGTATGTCATTTTGAGTGAGGAGATGTCCAAGAACTCCATATCATCCTGGATGTACTTGTGTAAGAATTCATAGTACTTGAGTACAAAATACCACTTAGAATCCTTGATACCCACTTTGTGCAGAGGGTATAGAAAACATTTATGAACTCCTGCACATCTTGGTCCCTTCCTTTTTGTAGCATGTTCCACTTTATGTATTTATCTTCATAGCTCCCAAAACGGTAATATTGTTCCTTGATGGTGTCTTGGAAAGAATCCCAAGTGGGTGCGGCTGAAAACAATGAGGATTCATTCTCATCCTTTTGTTCATAGTAGGCTTCCTACCATTCCTTAACGTGTGGGGCAACTTCGAGAAGTGAAAAAGTAATATTTTCCTGATTGGAAAATTCATGAACTGAAAAATATCCTTCCAATAGATTCAACCATTTATTAAAGTTAAAGTGTACCTTAAAAGGAGTGACGCCTCCAAAGTGGCTAGTAGATGAAGATGTGTCACCTTGGAAAATTTATCCATCATCGCATTCTTTTTTCACTCAAGGGCGTCCTCAAGAAATATTTTGAAATTATCTCATGCCCCTTCATCTTTCTTTTCTTCCACCATGGGAGGTTGTCAGGGTTTGCAAGGCTAGTCTTGCAAAGGTTCAACTAGATCAAGCACTAACTCCTTATACCCTGACTTCATTAGGGACATGAAAAGAAAAATAGAGAATGAGAAGAACCCTTTGACACCACTGATATGAACTTAAACAAGAACACAACAAATTAGAAATATAACCATCAATACAAAGATGCAGCAGAAATAACACTTCATTTTATTTATATAAGAATAATCAAATATGCTTACAAACATAATGAAAATAAACTAGCTTGGGCAATGATAGCTTATCTCTAAGAAGAGATGTGGCAGCTACATGCATCTGAACTATGTTACAATGAGGCTCAAGGGCCTATTTATTGAACAAAAAGAGAAAACCCTAAACCTAGGAGATGTAACACCAAGAGTTTGTGGGCCTCATTAGGGTTAATTGGGCAGCCAACTTCGCGGGGTTGTAACTTGGTCATATTATATCTGTTTGGCATGTACTATGCCTTGTTGGAAATTTCTCCCTGAGTACTACAAAATTTGTAGTAGGCCCTTGCCTATGGTTATGGTCTTGCAACGGACCTCAAAAAATGACGTTTAGGGGGTCAAAACTGCTCCGTAAATTCATGACCCAAAAAACTACTAAAAATAGTTAATGTTGAAATAAACATGGAAATAGATGAAACTGACTAGAGGTCTAGGTGGAATAGGCATGTGGCCACTAATATCTACCTAGACCATGACGATGGTAAATGGATGTAAAAGGGTGGTTGTGGTGTCCCATTGGGTGGCAACTGTTGTTGGGATGCAATGAGAAAATTAATATATGACCCCAATAAAACTTATGAATTAATGATTAATGGTTTGCATGTGAATTAATTTATTTTAATTATTACTACTAAAGTATCAATGGCAAATTGATATACCATCAAGCGGCACTCTTATTCACAGAGATTATGATATCTTTCATAGTTGGCACTAATGGTTGTAACAAGTCTTGGGTAGGGTTTGATATTGAAAAAAATCAATCATATTAGTGTCATTTTCTCACACTCATCCATGAACGACAAATGAAAGTTTCATCGATACTCATAAACCTTTTTCTCCAATGTTAGGTAATTATTACTAAGGATTTAAATGAACCATCATAGTAGTTACACACTATTCTATTGACGTTGTTGGATCCTACCAACATACAGGGGGTCTCCATGATATGAAGTCCCAATTAGACCTCAGACCATTTGATGTAGGAGTCCAATCCAAAAGTTTGGCCCAACTTCCATTTACTTAAATATGTTCCTTAGCTACATTAATTAGCATAAGAGAGAAGTGTACGTGTACTCTTGAATGAGAGAGGAAGTATGCCTTGTGAAATGTTCAATTGTAATCTGTATCAAGGTTATTTCACTTGAAGGGAAAAAAATTGAGCCTTTAAAAGAGAAGTATTGGTACTAATATAATAAAGACACTCAGGCATCATAAGGAATAATTGTTTGTCATCAACCGAAATAACTCACATAGATGCAATGATAATGAAAACAAGTACAACACATATTCAATGAGATGAGCACCAAAGCCAACAAAATAGTTCAATTTATTTAGTATATGTGAATACCAACATATACCACAAACATCCAAAGAATAGTATCAAAACATTCATGATATATGCATGAAAATATTTTGGCTCAATACAGCCACAAATATTAGGCAAAAGTTCCAATATACATTAATATAATGAACACTAGTAGCTCCAATAATGGATAATTAATCCACTTATTACTCTCCAAAAGAATTATCTTCCTCTCTAATTCTTGGGTGAAGAAGAAAACGTTAAAAGTCCTCTCTTTGAGTAATGAGGCCTCTTTTATAACAAAAGTAATGACCTTTCATATCCTTGTGACTTTTGAACTTCCTCATGACTCTTGGAATTTTAATATGACATTTGGACTTCTATGAGACTTTTGGAATTATCCATGTGACTCTTTTTTCCATATATGATTCTTGGACTTCCAAATATTTACATTTACAATAATTGTCAAAATTACATCATAATTTCCTCATCATCATGTGACGACAATATGAAAAGTCAGCAACATTGATGACCTAGATTCATGGTGACTTGTACATAAGGTTCTTTGATAAGTGATTATATTTTCACTATGCCTTCAATACTTCTAACAAGTCCTGGATTGTTGTTGTCATCTACCCTCCAAAGGGTCTTGAAGGATCTCAGAGTCTTCATGAGTCACTTTGATCACCAAGATCCATTGTTCGTTTAACTATCACAACATGGTTCCTTTGTATTCATGATGCTTTCCTAGGTGAAATTTCTCATCTAATATCGTCATAGATCTTTTCCATGCTTTAGTGAACACCTGTAGATGTAGATCACTCATGGAAAGCAAACATTAGCCCACAAATCTCATATTTTATCATGCTTCATGTAAATTTTATGCTTGTGAATCAAAATTGTGCCTAAGGGAGAGAGAGAATATTTATGGGTGCATGGTGCACTTACAAGAGGCAATTAGTGGCCTCACTAGTCACTAATGATGTGTTTTGTGCTCAATTGGAGGAAGAGGAGGCTTGGTAGAGGGTACAAAGCATAACACCAAGGGGAAACCAACATGGTTATTCATTAAGGATGAATTGTGCACTTGGAAGGGAAGCCCGGGCCACAAGGAGGGAACAGGGTGTAGGAACAAGACACAAGGGAGGCCTTAATACCCATTAATAGTGCGCAGTGTGCTTAACTGGGAGGCATAGGCTAAAGTTGGGTGCAAGGAACATGAACAAACAACAAGTAGGAGGATTTGCTGACAGGGAGTGCATTGTGCACTAGACGAAGAGAGAGGGTTCATATGGGCACATGTTATAGGAACAACTAACAATAAGGGTCTCCTCTAAGCCTTAGGAGTGCATTATGTGATCCTCATTGCCTAGAGGATAGGCTTACCCAATCATAAATTAGTCTAATTATTGAGGGATAACACATTGAAAAACAAACTGAGTTAGGCATAAATTCAAGTGTGACACAACTCAACTCATTATTATGACTTAGAAGAAACCTAAAAATAGGAAGTATACATCAAAATTCCAGTTCAAAAACACTCACCAAGTATCAAAAACAAATCATGTGAATTTGTGACCAAAAAGTATTGCTTTGTGACCATAAAGTGTACTATGGTCCTAAAGTGAACTATTGTTATTCTTGATGATGTGATGACACTTGGAAAGGAATATGGACACTTATAATATGTTAAGTGTCCATATTCCTTTCCAAGTGTCATCACATCATCAAGAATAACAATAGTTCACTTTAGGATCATAGTACACTTTATGGTCACAAATTCACATGATTTGTCTGTTATACTTGGTGACTGTTTTTGAACTGGAATTTTGATGTATACTTCCTATTTTTAGGTTTCTTCTAAGTCATAATAATGAGTTGAGTTGTGCAACGCTTAACATGTTATAAAGTAGGATCCTAAATTTGAATATAGAAAAATTTTCATCAAAGTATTACAGACTTTAGCTTCTCTGTCTAGGAATAGTTTTCATCAAAGTATTACCTCTCCATGATGTATTCATTCACTAAGGGGTTTTCCTTGGCTTCCCCACTCAACCCGGTTATAGATGTAGTCTCCTCATTTCCTTTCTTGGTTTCACACACAACATTTTTTTCCATTTCACAATTGTTTGGATCCAGGAGAAGGGTATTATGTAATTGTGATTTAAATATATTCGGAATGTTTATTTTTCATCTCTAGTGCTTCTCCACTTCTAGCAGGCTTGTCCAGTACCCCAATGGATTCACTATAGGAACACACACATTTCTTCATTTCCAACGAGCTTTTTCAATACCCTAGGAAATTACTTGCTTCACCTCTCTCCATAGGAAGCCTTTGAATTCATCACCCTTTATTTATTTTATATATAATTGTGATAATGAACTTATTATGTCATGGGGCGAAATACTGATCCTGACTTATTAAGAGAGGTTCTTCCTTCAGAGAAGAGCATATACACCTCTAATATAGGTTTGCTCATCATTGGTTTTCCTATTTCCCTTATCTACTTGATTGGATTAGTATGAATAACACCAAGTAATTCAACACCAACTGAAGGAATAAGTATGTTAGAAGTTGTGGGTTTCATGGTTCCACTCAAATATTTCCTCTTGAGTGTATTGTATTATCTGCCTAGAGATTACTTGACTTAATGCACATCCCAAATAAAGAAGAAGAACTAACAAATATCCAAGGGTTGTGGTTATCACAATACCTATTTCTTTTCACCACATCGCCCTTTGAGTCATACGTGCATTCATACACATAGGTCATATTTATGTACACTAACGAAACAACACAAGGGAGACAAAACATGACCAAAACAAACAAAAATGACAAAGGAGGAAAATTGTACAAAAGGAATGCAAACCCAGGCTGCTACTGGAAGTAGTGTTTAAGATATCAGTCATTTATGGGAAGAGGTTTAGTCTTCCCATATAACTATTTCAAATTGTAATAAATGTGTCCAAGCTCTTCAATGACGGTATATGGTCAATTCCACAGAGGTTGAAACTTGGTGTGCTTTCCTTTCCCTTCATGGGTTTTATCCCACTTCAATACTTAGTCACACACACTAAAGTGTTTGTTCCCTATGGACTTCTTATCGAACCAATGCTTGATTAAGTTTTAATGGATGCCAAAATTTTCATTCGCTTTTGGCTTTCTTCCTCAAGCTTAAGAATAGTATATATCTGACTGAACAAGAAGACATGGTTTTCCCTGAGATTCTTGTGAAAGATACAAGGAAGGAAGGTAACTGTTCGGTAGAAGGATAGCCTCTTTTCCATATACAAGAAGTATGGAGATGTTTTCAAAGTGGGTTTAGGAGTGACATAGTCAACCCATATGCATTCACAAAAAAAATTATGACAATTATTTTTCTCATAGAAGACAATTTTCTTGATAATGCGGATAAGGTTCTTGTTTGTAGATTCAACCAAACTATTTCCCTGTGGGTAATAGTTAGATGCATGCTTCAAAAAAATACCATATTCTAATGCAAAATCATAAAGCTTTAAGGAAGAAAAATGAGTTTCATTATCAAAGACAAGCAATGTATGAATGTCGAACCTGGTTATGTTATTCTGTTTGATGAATTGGATGATTTCTTGATCATTGGCTTACCTTAATGGCACTGCTTTGGTCCACCGAGTGAAATAATCAATTGTGGTTAGAATGTATCGATGTTTCTTTTATAAATGGGGAAACATTTCATTGATAACATCAATTCCCTATTATTGGAATGGATCTTCAATTGCTATAGGTAGAAATGGGGCAACTGAATTTTGATCATGACAAACACATTTTTGACATATAGGGCAATTTTGGGCATAAGCATGAGCATCCTTAAATAATATAGGCCAATAATAATCAGTCCTAATAACCTTATGAGTTGTGGTATCACCCGTAAAGTGTCTACCTACTGGTCCGTCGTGCATATATTTTAACACCCTTTTTGAATCTTGCAACTCTAAGCATCTAAGCAGGATACCATTATGGTGCTTTTGAAAAATCTCCCCATGTACTAGTTGGTAAGATAAAGTATTGAGACAGATTTCCTTCTTTTGTCTATTCAATGAATGACAAGGTAAGATGTCATGCTCTAATTATTTTCATATATATGAATAACAATACGTGGTTACACTAGTGGAAGGAACTTGTTGAACATAAATTTCTTTTTCTTGTTCCCATCCTGAAATATCTTCTTCTAGTGAATCCATTGCTTCCATTACTAGTTAATAGAGACCACAGCCTTTAATAGTATGAATTGGCTTGAACTCAAGATCATACTCTTATAAGCATGTCATCTAATTCTCTCTCCTTTCACCCATGTCTTATTGTACAAACATTGTTCTAACATCTATATGAGGCACATAAATGATCTTATGATCTTTCATGAGTTAAGGCCTAAAATGTTTAACCACTTTGTAAATAACATATTATTTCTTATCAATAGTGAGATAAGTCAATTTATATCCTCATAATCAGCACTCATGAAATAAATGTCTTCCATTCCCTTTATTGTATTTATGTGTCAATATTGTCACAGTGGATGAATCAAAAGCAAATGTGTAAAACAAGAAAACTTTGCCAAAATCAAGACTATATAAGGCTAGAGCATCAACAATGACTTGCTTGATTCAAGCAAAAGAATATTTCTCCCTTTTATCCCATTTATATGTATCATCCTTCTTTTTTATCTCTTGTAATGGTTTTACAATCTATGCATAGTCAGAGATGAACTTACATAGGAAATTGATCTTTCCCAAGAAAGATTCCATTTCTTTCTTATTTACAAGAAAATGGATTTGAGAAATAGATTTGACCCTTTTTGGGTCAAATTTGATCCCACTCTTAGCAATGATTTTTCCTAAGAGAGTACCTTCCAACACAATAAAGATTCTCTTTTTCATATTCAACGAAATCCCATACTTGCAACATCGCTCAAAAATATTCTTAAGATGACAGATGTGATATGATCTCTTCTTTGAAAATATAGTTACGTCATCCAAGTAGTCAACTACACTTTGTCCAATCAATCCATGGAATGAAATATCCATGGCACTTTGAAAAGTAGCGCAAACATTAATAAGTCTGAAAGCCATGCACTTAAATGAAAATGTTCCCCACTTTCTTCTAAACATGGGTTTCAAACGATTTGGTTCTATTAATAGCACTTGATTATAACTAGAAAAACGCTCTAGCAATGAGAAAATTTTGGACCCAAATACCATATGGAGTATTGTTACACAGTATTTTGTCACACCTCCTGCACTTACCTGTGTCATACCCCATAGTGCCCAAAACTTAGCAATTATGCAGTGTACCCATCCTGATATGCAATCTACATCCACCCTGAAGAATTCATGAAAACATGCCTTGAGCCTTGCCTGAAGAAGTGAGATCAAAACCCTAATTTATGGGTCAATGCGACTGTGACACTGCCTAATCATGTTGTTGGCATGTTGCACCATACTAGCCTCATGTTGAACCCTAAAAGGCAATTTTTCCCAAAGAGGAGAAGAAGATTTATGGTCTAGAAGCTTTCATAACGACGAGCTAGAGGTTGTTCATTTTGGATGTGCTTGAATTCTCCCAATATTCCCCTTTGATATTATCCCTATGAGATTCCTCCTTGATATGAGGGCCTTCCCCTATATTTTATGAGATCCTAACTCCCTCAACTTGTGTATATATTCATCCTCTTCCATTCCCAAATATTTGGTCTCTCATTATTTGCACCCTTATGCTGAGATAGTGCCTACATGTTATTCACTTTGTGATGAGCCTCATCATTGGGTAACTATATGGACCTTAATACACCTCCTAGCTTATTCAAATAAACTCTTCTCATAATTTCTTACATATTTTGATTGTATTTTGCTTAATGAGATGATTCAAAGTGAGATATTATGTCTAGTGGACTAATGTTTGAGAGAAAATCATGGAATTTTTGCAAATTAAGGGTTGAAACTTGAATAAGACAAGGAGGAGATATTGTAGGAGATAGATCCTCCTCATTTAATCTTCACTCATTCGAATATTCCTCCATCAATCACACTATCTCAAAGTTACAAGCAGCCAATTCATGGAGATCAAAAGGCAGCCAAGCCAGTGATAGTTAAAGAGTCAGTTTATGTCGAGTATGGGAGCCAAGCCTCCCTAGATTTAAGGAACTCATTGTAGAGAAATAAGGAGGCCTAGAGCCTCATTAGGATTCAAATTTTTGCGGTAAAAACAATAATCATTTTCGATTTCAAGACTTGTGGAAGACATTGTGATGTGATTTTCTATTTTAATAATGAAAACGAGCATTTCCTTGATCCAACATTGATTTGACTCAGAGAAATGAATATTTTGGGTTAGGGAACAACCCTAGTAGCAAAGGCTCCTCTTCTTGTATTTGTATGCTTAGTTGATTTCATAGATTAATAGTTGAATTGTCTTTAGCATTATTTCATTGCAAGTAGTTGTGGATTTGATTAGTTTGCTTCCATTTGTGCCTCACTTCAGCAGTAGCTTAGAAGAGATAAAGGAATATCAAAAAGTTGTCAGTAGGTGGAATTAGCCTCACTCCTCCCTTCAGGGATCATGGTTTGAGGAAATAACTGCTATGCAACCCCAAAATGACAGAATTATGATTTCTCATGGAATTTAGGGTTTTCTGTTAATTAGGACAACATTTGATTAGTTTGTAGGAATATTATTTAGTTATCATTTCTTCTATCTTCAATCTTACATTAGATCTCATCAATGTTTCATATTATTCTACAAGTTCTTCCCATGCATGAAATAGGAAGCTAGCTCATGAAATTTTGTTTTTCTTAGTTAATTGAAATCCTTCTTGTTTACATGATTTATGGATAAATGTCAATGGTTGATGCAGTGCAGGAGTTTCAGTAGTACATAGAGATTTCATGATCGGTAACACCATCCTAACCTCATCCATCCATGGTCATCACTTTCTTTCACTAAAACCCTCACCAATTTCATCATTTCACAAGAATACTTCTCCAAGCTTGTTGAGCAAATCAAATCATCTCACAACTCTGGTTTTGAGCTTTGAAGGAGTCCTAGGCACTCCTTTGCCTCATTCCATCCACCATCCACCTTCCCAAAGCCTTACATCACCTTAAACATCCCTCCTTTTTCTCTCGGTTGTATCCTATAGGAATAGAGGGGATCCTGTAGGAATTCAAGACATCATGTAGAACGCATTAGGACATCTTGTAGGTTGACCTATAGTGGCCTGTTTTGAGGCCAAATTGTTGATAAAGCCCCTAGTAGCTAGAAAAGGACCCCTACTTTCCTCCCAAGCCTTCTAACCATTCACCATCACCCCTAAGCCACCTGCCACATCACCAAAAGAATTTATCTTTCATACTTTCACACAAAAAAAGAGACAAAAAGGAAAACAAAGTTATTTTGTTCATTTACATGCACAATAGTAGGACGCTTGATGTTTCAATTTTCATGCCTAGGACAGTAGGATTGCATACATGTTAACTTAGCATTCTTTTTAAGCAAATCCTCTTAGCAGTTAGTTAGAAAAGTGGTGTGTTTAAGCATTTGATTTCAGTCTTTTTCCTCACTGCAGTAGACAAGCTTTCTCTTAGTGTAGATTTCTCTTTTCCTCATTGGTAATGAAGCTTCTTCTGTATCGATAGAAGTATAGTTTGAAAAACCTTAGGGTTCTTCACCAGCTTCGCAGTGACAAAGAGCGAACCCATCACATTTACTTGTGTATACAACACTATCACCTCCAAGTTTGTACGAACCCCGGGCTGATAAAGTAAAGTTTGTAGCCCGAGGAGTTGCAGCATTCTTGTTGAAATGCTAGTGCTTATCACTTTTTGGTGCCGTTTCCGAGGAGGTTTCTCAGTAATATGTGATTTCTGCTTTGTTACTTCCATTTTTTATCTTTGACATTCTGTTATTAGCTTCATTTTTTCAAAAGTAATTTAGTTTTCTTTCTTTTCCATTCTACATTCTTTGCTTTCTTTTCCATCCTACAAGTGAGATTTAATTCAGTCAGTTAGTTTCCATTCAGTTTGTAATTTCAATTCTGCAATTATTCTCAAATCTTGAAAAAAACTCACAACAAAAAAAAGAACACTTATTTCATGCCTTGTAGGAATATGGATAACTTAGGGAAATTTTTACCAAATACCCACTGCTTCAAACATCCAACCTTCCCTCGAGGACCCCTTAGGTGAGAAACCAAAGATATTTGAAGAGCCTACATGGGGAGAATAAGAAGGAGAACGCATTCCAACTAACCCAATGGCAAAAAAGAAATGATAGAGGAGATAGAGAAAGAATTGAAGGTTCCTTTCCCATCAGAGAAACTAATGGGGATACCAAGATGAAGAATATAATCCCCTTTGCTTTTCCTCATTTCCATGGCCTAACCTCAGAAGATCTAGACACTTTCTTGTTTGAGTTTTCTGTCATATGTAGAACCTATGATTACACCAATGATGAGAAGAAGTTGAAACTATTCCCATCCACTCTCAAGGATGCAACTTTGCATTGGTTGATGGGTTTACCTGGGGATAGCATCACAACCTAGGCTCAAATGAAGCAAGATTTCAACAACAAGTATCGAGACTACTACAGGTCCAAAGACACTAAAAATGAAATTTCTAGGATGACCTTAGGTCATGATGAATCCCTATAGGATTATGAAGAAAGGTTCCAGCTTAGCCACAAAAGGGCCAAGTGCACACTTGATCCTAAGTCACTAAAGCTAGTCTTGCTTAGAGGCGTAAGGGAAGACCTTCTGGATACCCTAAACCTACTATCAGGAGGGGACATCTACTAGCTACCTTATGAAGATATCAAGACTATCTTTAGGAATCATTATAGGGCAGCTAAAAAAAAGGGTAGGGGTAGTCAATCGATGGTAAGTCCAGCCTCTTCCAATACATTCATCAAAGGTGAAATTGGAAATATGTTGAAAGATTTCAAGAGTGAGATGCTACAAACCCTTACCCTATAGATGGACATTATGCACATTAAGAGGAAGCAAGAGGAAGGAGAGAGAGCCTTAGCCATTTTCTTCCCTAGGTGCACAAGGAAGCACCTTAGGAATGAATGTCCATTGAATCTAATTGAAGTCTTCTCAGCCTATGAGGAAAACCACTCCATAGACAAGTTCCCTTCTCTACTTGGACTAAAATATGTGTATCAGGGAAATGAAGGGGTGACTGAACAACTTTGCTACATAAATCAAAGGAGACCTCATGGGCCTCAACCATACCAATAGGGCATGCAAGGGTCATCCCATGCCTATTACAACCCTAACCAGACCACATCCATTCTCTCTTGGGGACTCCCTACTCATCCTTCCTGATCTACACCTCCTCCTTGGTACTTTGCACCCTAGTACCATTCCCAACCAACCATCCAGTCATTTCATCCATATGCTCTACCACAACCTCAATGGAATGCACCACCCTAGGGGTGGAGGCCCCCATACAACAATGCTCCAGCTTTATTACCTTCACCACCTACTCAACCACAGCTTTTACACACTACTCCACGTAAACAACCCCAGATGTATGCTCAGCCAAATATGAACCCAAACAATAGACATGCACAATAGTATACAATGGAGAGACATCCTATCCTACTTATGTATGGAGATTCAGGAAATCAACCTAAGATCTGGGAGAGTACTCCCAGACAACCAACCTATACCTCCACCTAGGGAGAATGAGGATGAAAGAGAGGAAATCATGCCTAGAGTAAATCCACCACCCTTTCCTAAGAAATTAACTCATCTAGTCCATCCTACCCCAAAAGAGGATGAACTTCTGGGTGAATTGAAAAATCTATGTGTCAAAATTCCACTTCTCCAAGCCATAAAGGATGTACCCATTTACAACAAGTTTATTAAGGATAAGTGCTTCAAACATCTATGGAAGTAAAAAAGAGACACCCCTACCATTAATGTTCGACAATTGTCCAACTTAATGTAGGGGCAGGTATTTTTCCCAAAGTATTTTTACCCTAGAAGCGTTGTAGTAGATGTGCACATCAATGGCACCATTGTCCCACACACTTTGATTTATCTTGGGGCTGCCATTAATGTAATGACTAAGGACACCATGCTCAAGCTCAATCTCTAGGGTTCATTGAGAAAGACCACAATAGTATTGTAAATTGCAAACCATTCCACAATGACCCCTAAGGGGATTGTGGACGATGTTATGGTCTCCATTAACTCTTAGGAGTACCCTATAGACTTCCTGTTGCACAAAAATTGTCACCTTGACATTCTGCAATCTGTGTGAGTCCATTACCACTCATACTTTCCTCCTTTGCAAGTCTTAAACCTCAGTTCTTCATTTCAAGCCTTGAAAATAAGAGAGAACCCTCAAAAGTCTCTAAAACTCTAGTTCCACACTTTCTCTTAATATTACCTACGATACCGCACCCAATGGTCATGTCCCCTGCGCACCTGACTGCTATGTCTCTGTGTTATGGGTGCGGACCCCTATAAAAATTTTAAAAGGCACAAGTATATTCTTAAAAACTTACTTTGAGTTATTTCTAGAAGCTTCTGGAAGGAATCTTAAGGTGGCAAGTTTGCTCTTTTAAGGTTCATGCATCCCATACCTTAAGGAGCTAACCCCTTGATGTGAGGATCTTATCCCTTTGAAGGAGGACCCTATCCCTTCATAGGTGGACCTATAACCTCCTTCATTTGCACTATAAAATGAAGCATTGGGCTAGTCATTTGGGAGGTTGAAAGATGAATATTTTTGAGGTGAAATGATGCTGGAACTTAGTCTTCCTAATTGAGATTTTGTGAGGAGAGATTACATACCTCTTTGATCTCATTTGGAAGAGTGTGAGGCTTGTCAAAGTAAAGGAGATTCCTGTTTCAGACCCTGGGAAGAGCTTGTACAACATCAAGGCACCAAAGGTTGTAAGGTTCTTCTATTTCAAAGTTAATGCAAATAAGTTTATTTTTCTCAATAAGATGTGTTTTATGATTTATTTTATGGATTCCTTGATCACCATAATGAACATGATTTATGATATTAGCTATGTAGGTGTTATTTGATGTGTGCTTGTTTGTGATTGTAGGTTCTCAAAAGGAAATTCTTTTGGACGGTTGAAGGATGCCTGCTACAAACTAGTGTTGGACATAAGGTAGGGTCTAAACACCTCTATAGTTTTTATTAATGAATCGCAATATGTTTAGAGAAAGGTATATTTGCTTGTCCTGCTTGTTGCTAGATATATTTTGATACTAGGGAGATCATCCTTGTCTGCAAGATCGATTTATCCGGCCAACACTTCCTAGTTCTCCAGCCTAAGGCCAAGCTTACTGGTTACCCTCTCATCCTTGGGTGGCCCTGGTTAGCCACTGTCGATGCCTACATTAGCTGCAGGGCTGGTAATATGACTATAAAAAATGGGCATATGTCCAAGCACTTAGTCTTGTACCCTCTTGCTCAGCCATCTCTAGAACATGATATACCTTTATGGCTATAAGAGGAGGAAGAAGATGAAGTCTACTCAGCCCAACTCTATACGTTAGAAACTGCCATGGGAGGAGGACAACTAGATGAAGATGATCTGATTGAACACATACTCCAAAGTCCAAATCCCAGCTCATTGTCCTTAGAGCAAGTAGTAAAGGCAACCCAAAACAACCATCATTTTGATCTATGCTTAGTGGATTCAAACCCTACCCATGTCAAAACCATAGAATTTGTCCTTGGAAGAACTTTGAAAATCAACCCATCTCTTTCTGTACACCAAGAGGAAAAGTTGTGAAACATGCTAAAGGAACACTTAGTTGCCTTTACTTGGAGTTACAAGGAAATGAAGGGAGTGAACCCCTTGATGTGTACTCACCACATTTATATCAAAGAAGATTGCAAACCAATTTGACAACCCCAAAGGAGAATGAATCCATCTCTCAAGGATATAGTCAAAGAAGAAATGCAAAATTTTCTAGATGGAAGATTCATTTACCCTATCTCGAACAGTGAGTGGGTCTCTCCTTTGGTGTTGGTTCAAATAAAAAAGGGAAGTGGAGGATTTTTGTCGATTACAGAGAGTTAAACAAGGAAACAAAGAAGGACCATTTCCCTCTGCCTTTCATTAACCAAGAGTTAGATGACCTGGAAGGGAAAACGTTTTTCTCTTTCCTATATAGTTTCAATAGGTAAAATCAAATCCAGATCAGCTTGTAAGACCAGGATAAAACCACCTTCACTTGTCCTTGGGGTACTTTCATCTATAGGGTCCTTCCTTTTGGCCTATGCAATGCCCCTGCCACTTTCCAGAGAGGAGTCCTGAGTATCTTTGTCGGGCTAGTCCATGATGCAATAGAAAATTATATGGATGATTTTACACCCTATGGGTGTGATTTCCAGGAGGATTTTTCCAACTTATGTAAGGTGTTGAACAAATGCATTGGAATGTACCTATCCCTTAGTCCCGAAAAATGTGAATTCTTGATGACTACAAGGATTTTTTTAGGTCATCCAATATCCCAAAAAGGAATGTAGGTAGACCCAAATAAGATAGCCATCATCCAAAGTGTCTCACCTCTGCAAAAACAGAGAGATGTCAGAATTTTTCTAGTTTTAGCTGGATACTATCGGAGGTTTATAAAAGAGTTCAGCAAGTTAGTTTCTCCTTTATTTGGTTTGTTGGCTAAAGATTCTAAATTTGTATGGTCAAAAAGTTGTCAAGAGGCCTTGAACACCCTAAAGGACAAGTTGACTACTACACCTATTCTTTGAGGCCCAAATTGGGCCCTTCCTTTTCATATACATGTTGATGCCTCCCACAAAGCCATAGGAGCGAATCTAGGCCAGATAGATGACAACTTACCTTATGCCATTTACTTCATCAGTAAGAATATGTCAAAGGAAAAATTGAACTACACAGTGACCGAAAAGGATCTCCTAGATGTTATGCATTCATTGAAAAAATTTAGGCATTACATTACAGGTTACCAAACATTTGTACATACTGACCATGCTACAATCAAATAATTGATGAATAAACCTGATGTAAATGCCCAGATTATTAGATGGTTACTTTTATTACAGTAGTTTGATCTAACTATTACTGATAAGCCTAGCAAGGAGAATGTTGTTGCATATTTGTTGTCCAAATTAACTTTTCCTGTAGGGGAGGAAGGAATGGTTGATGATTAGTTACCGAATGAAAACTTATTTTCCATTTCAGTTCTCTATCCATGGTTTGCTGACATAGAAAACTACTTGGTGTCTGCACAGTGCCCACCAAATTTGTCATCCAAAGAGAAAATAAAGATTGTGAGGAATAGTGCCCCATTCACTTGGATTGGGGGCAACCTCTTCAAACTAGGCCCAAATCAAATTCTAAGAAGATGTGTCAAGGAGGAGTAAGTCTTTGACATCCTTATAACCTGTCATGATGGACCTTGTGGAGGTCACTTTACATCCAAGAGGACAGCATGCAAGGTGTTACAAGCTAGTTATTATTGGCCCACTCTTCATCAAGATATGAGAAGGTATACTGTGATCGGTGCCAAAGGATGGGAAAGCCTACTCCAAGGGATGAAATGCATCTGCAACCTCAAGTGACTTTCGAGCCATTTGACAAGTGGGGCATGGATTTCTTTGGACCTATTCACCCTCCATCTAGGCAAAAGAAATACATCATTGTGTGCACTAACTATTTCACCAAGTGGGTTGAAACCAAGGAAATCAAGGCAGAAACAAAGGAGAAAATGGATGAGTTCCTAAGGTAAAACATATTTTACAAGTTTGGGTACCCTAGAGAACTGGTCACTGATCAAGGTAGCCAGTTTATATCTAACATGACTGGAGACTTGTTAAGCCAACACAAATCAAGCATAGAACATCCACTCTTTACAACCCACAAGCTAATGGGAAAGTGGAGATGACTAATAGAGCATTGGAGGTCATTCTGACCAAAGTGGTTAGTAGTAGCAGAAAATATTGGGTAGATAGATTAGTTGAGGCCACTTTGTCCTACAATACCACCTAGAAAACCACGACTGGATTCACTCCCTATGAGTTGGTCTATGGGAAGAAGCCCCTGTTGTCCATTGAATTTGAGTATAATAAATTAAGAATGGTAGCACAACTAAATCTAGATCTCACTAGTGCACAAAAAGAGAGATTTCTCCAACTGAATGGGTTAGATAAGTTTAGAATGCAGGTCCTCCTGCACACAGAGGTGACTCAAGTTCAGAGGAATATATGGCATGACAAGAACATAAAGGAAAAAAAAATTCAAGAAGTTGATTGGGCTTTGTTGTACGATTCCAGATACAAATATTTTAAAGGCAAGTTAAGGACTAGATGGTTAGGGCCTTATGTCATAGAGAAATGTCATGATAATGGTTCAGTGCAGATAAGAGCCGTTGATGCAAAGGCTATTCCTTTACTTGTTAATGAGCATAGATTGCAAGTTTACAAGAAGCCATTGTCAAAGAAAGAATTCATTATTGGCATCACCAAGATAGTGATGGTGGTGGAGCAAGTCTCAACTACCACCTCATCAATTCACTAAATAAAATGTTAAGAAATTTACGACCGAGAGAAATTATTACTAAGACTTATCGAGATTTATAGAGAGGAATAATAAAATAACCAACAATAATACACATAATATTTATCCAGGAAAACCCCAAATCCAAGGAAAACCCCAACCCAATGAGGTCTCATTAGTATTGGCCAAAACCCTGGCCAATCCAACCAAGTGAGCCTTCACCACTCACCTCAACTTTGCTTCACAATCTATGGCTTTTGATCCATATCTGCAAGGAAAACTTAATTATCTCTCTATCTACTAGGCTAATACAGACCCTTGGAAACAAAAAATGTCCTTCTGAAGCCAACTTAGCTCTAATACCAGTTGTTAAGAAATTTACGACAGAGAGATAAATTATTACTGAGATTTTCCGAGATTTACAGGGAGGAATAATAAAATAACCAACAACAATACACATAAATATTGTACACATAATATTTATCTAGGAAAACCCCAACCCAATGAGATCTCATTAGCATTGGCCAAAACCCTGGCCAATCCGGCCAAATGAGCCTTCAACACTCACCTCCAGGCCTACATTTCAATGAAGTATTCACAGCCTTTTATAGGCTCCATTACATGAAATACCATGGACCATAATACCATGCGTACACTATACCATGTGCCCAAAACCACTACTATTTAACCATGTCAACCTTGACTCAAACACTGAGTCAATTTTACCTAACAAGAAAATAAATAAATAGAGAAAAATAAGGAGACTTAGGTGAAAACCTCCATGAGGCACCTGAGTCCCACTGTTGGATTAAAAACCTCTTGAGGTGGCCCAATGGTGTCAAAAAAAAAAAAAGAGAAATAAAACGGTCTCTAGGTGAAAACCTCTTTGAGGTGCCCAGGGCAAGTAGCTAGGATGAAAACCTCTTGGAGGCAGACTAGTTGCTTTCAAAAAGAAAATAGAAAAAAAAAAAGAGAAAAGAAAACTTTGAAAATATTGTTTGCATGTCAGCAGGAGGAGGATTAGAGCAACAAGAAAGGATAAAAAGGGACCTATACAACCACATTCTCATTTCTCCTTTCCATATCCTTCATCATTCCATAATTCCCTCCATTTTTTACTTGTTTAGCTCAGTTTGCAATGGTTTTGTGCTTTCTATAGGGTTCCCTATAAACCTACAGGGTCCCCTGTAAACCTACAAGATTCCCTGAAAACCTACACGATGATCCTGTAAGAATTACAGTGGCTTGTGAATCCCAAAGAAAGTAACCTTAGAACAAGGGGATGACCTACTTATGTCAAAAAAAAAAAAAAAAAAACTACTTCACCATCTCATCACCATGCCTCTCTCCACCATGATCACCCCTGCATTCATCCAATAAAGTTAGTTTCAAAAACAATTATTACAGTTTTCAAAGAAAAAAAAAGAGAGGATGAAGACGGAGAGCAAGAGGACAACACCTAAAGGTTATACCTCTCATTCACCAATACCTAGACCCCTTCTCTACCCATGAAAACCATCCTCGTGCTCTAGAATTGAAGGAATGATTAAAAAATTTGAAGGAGAGGCAACTATAGGACATCCTATAGGAAATCTTGTAGCAGCCTATTTTACAAAACAAAAAAATCAAAGGTTACAGTCAACTTCAGCATGGAGATCCAAAGTTCAAGGAACTCCTCCAAAGCTTAGCAAAAACATCAAGATCATCAACATCACCATCTAGTACCTGCACATCAAAGAAAAACATCAAAGGAAAAAAACAACAACAAAAAAACAAAAACAACAAAAAAAAGAGAAAAACACGGCCATCTAATACACAGCAAGGACTTCACTCTTCAACAAATAGCATCAAGTCATCATTACCATAGATATGTATCTCACTTCCACTCTCTTGTTAGCATAATATGATAAAACATGTAAATTTGTGAAAGAGTTGGTTTTATAAGCAAAAGGTGGTAGTTAACTTGGCCACCTTTACTAAGTCAATGAGGAGAATACAGTTAGTTCTTTCACACGTGGTAGTAGTCAAGTCAGGAGAAAGGAGAGATGAGATCGAAATTGGTTAAGCTACGGCTGTCTGAAGTGGGAGTTGATTATGAGGTAAGGACAATGATGATGTGGTAGTGTGACCAACGGTCCAAAAATGGTTACTCGTACTTCGGCTGCCAACACACCACCCCACTCAAATCACCCATATGAGGAAATAAAACATTGATTCCCATTAATAGAGGCATTCACATTCTCAAGACTACACTAAAGCAAAGTTGCTCTCAACTCTGAAGTAGTCTATAGGAAAGGCACTGAGTGTTTTTTCTAGTGCAAGAGCACCTACCTAATCCTACAGGATATAGAACAACACCTACAGGATACTACAGGATACAGAAAAACACCTACAAGATTGGTAGTGAGCATTTTTAAAGGGAAAAACCAGAGGTTGGCTTCATCAGGAAGTGATAAGGAGGTAGGTTCTAAACTTTCTCACAATTTCCAAGTAAAAATCATATAGAAAATCCTTCTATTTTGTTGAAAATATTGCAGTCTAGGGGAATTGTACACAGAATTTTCATTTAAAAATTCCTCATCCATTAAATTTGGTATCAGACATATACAACCCTCCATCCATCAGAGAAAAATGATAGGGGGATTTAATAAGAGGGAACCCACCAACAAAGTAAGGATTCACTAGCACCCTCCTGTACTAGAGATATTCACAAGGCACAATTGGATGGGTTTCTTTGAAAAATTGAGGGGATATGATGATGAAGTGGCTAGAGACTTTTCTCTCCCCCTCATTCCATTGACTAGGACCCATGCCACTATTGTGGTGAAAGGCCTCTCTATAGAAATCACCCCTAAAATCATAGGCAGAATCACCACACTTCCTTTAGGGTTGCCTTGAAGAAAGGAGGATAAGGGTAATAGCCAAATTGCAAAGAAGAAATTCTTTTTAGAAGGACATGAGGCAATTGAAGAAAAAAATGGGGTCAGGAGAACAAGCCTACCATATCCTTGGAATGAGATTAGCTACCACCTTATTAATTATATATCATGTGAAGTAGGTATAGTGTGGTATATGGATACCATTTTAGGCTTCTCCAAGAGCTAAGATTTGGAGTAGACACACCTCCTCAGAATAGACTAAGCATACCTGACTTTCTTCTTCAATCAGTGATAGATATTAGCATTAAGGTGTAGGAAGGAAACCATCAACAGCTAGCCCATCATGAGTTAATTAGACTTATCATAGAAGATGCCCTCCAAAACCTAAGACTCCCTATCACATGGGCAACTTTCAGAGACATGTAGACAAAGGAAGACATAAAAACCCTTGAATATGAAAAAATCCCCACTACCAGTGAAAGGGATGAAGAATAAATAGAGAAAGATGAAGAAGAAACAGAGAGGGATGAAAAGGGAATAGAGGAGGAAGAAGAGGAAGAAAAGGAGAAGGAAAAAGGGGACATAGAAGACAAGGAAAAATAGACATCTACTACAATGCAAGCCAAAGAAGGGGAGGAATCACCTAGGGTATCTCCAGAACCCACTGAGAAAGAGGCAGAAGCTTCCCTCACTGCCCTTACTACCCCTATCAAGCAAAAGGGGAAGAGATAGAGACAAACTCCATTATACTTTAGGATAAGAAAAAGTACAAGAATAATGCAAGGAAAACCTCAAACTCCCACCAAGGTTCCTATTGTCATTGAAGACTCACCAAAAAAACATAAAAAGATAACTCCTCTTTTGAAAAATTGAGAAGGATCATCAGGACAAGCCTCTCCCAAGTCTCTTATCACTTATGTTAGGAGGTTTGTCACTAGATCTACATCATCTAAAGGAAAAGGCCTCCTACAGGAGACACAAAACAATCTACATGATGTAGAGGCCATCCTACAAGAAACTCTGCTAAACCTATAGGAAACTCAGAAATTGAACAAAGAAGGGAGTATGCAGCAAGAAACAAACAAGGAGGATCCAGAGCTGAGGGAACCTAGTCCTCAACCTAACCTTGACTCCTAATACAGGTTCATTGAAGGAGGTAGGGGCATTCCACAGAAATTTTCCATCCCCTTATTCTTTGAGCTTGAGAAAGAAAGGGAAAGAACACATAGGTGATTGAAAATCTAAAGGAGTGGAGGACATAGGTCACATGGAGGTGAAAATATAGGATATGGGCAAAGAACTGAGGATCCTGAGGGACAGAGAGGCCGATGAAAGATCAATTGGAGACAGAGAATGTCTGGTTAAGGGTACAACTACAAAAGAGAGAGAGAATAAATTGGCATCCATGGCCAATCTATCCCTAGAAGCATTTCAGTGCAGGATGCCAACAAAGTCCTATGCATTGTATCTTAAGGAAAAGTGGTTGCAGTTCCAAATCAAGACTTTAGCATAGAGAGGCACAATGTTATTCCAAGATTATAGACAATTCATTGATCTCTATGATCAAAGCACATTGGAGGATAGGGCTAAAATGTCTGAGTTCTACCTACATAACTTTACCTTAACAAATATGAATGTGTGAGACCCTAAAAACTAGAGGAATTATAGTTGATGGCTTTGGCATCATGGATGAATCATGAGGAAGCAAGGGCTAAAGAAATGAATAAAGTAATGGCAAGGGAAGAAACAAAACCCATCATGATAATACTTGAGCAATCAACTCCAATGGTTGTCATCAACACCCATAACTTGGTTGCAAATGACCCTCAACCTGTACATAGGTACCTTGCTGCCCAAGAACAAGCAATCACACACTTTGAGGATATGTTCAGCCTGTTAGGGGATGACATCATGCAAGCTTGCCAAAGGAGGTGGAACACTTCTCCATATAGCTTGAAAATCATAGAGTACCATTCTCCTCAGAGAATGAGAGAAGCACTGAACAAAACACCCATGTACAAGCAAGCTCTCCAAAGACTCAAATTCAATTGGATTTGCTTGAGACTCATTCCACCATTGCTCTTAGGAATGTTGGAAGGGGGGAAGGAAGAGAAAGAAAGAAATCTATGGGGGGAGATATAAAGGAAGGTAGGATTCTATGCACAGGAAGAGGAAACTATAGTAGAAGCATGGGATGTCATGGAGGCCACTAGAGCAATGAAAGACATGGATATAGATTGAGTTGCTCAGAGGATGAGCAACACTTCCAATAGGGGGGTGATGATGAGCCTCATCATTGGGTAACTATATAGACCTTAATACACCTCCTATCTTTTTCAAATCAATTCTTCTCATAATTTCTTACATATTTTGATTGTATTTTGCTTAATGAGATGAGTCAAAGTAAGATATTATGCCTAGTGGACTAATGTGCATTGATTGTAGGTTTTTGAGAGAAAATCATGGAATTTTGGCTAATTAAGGGCTAAAACTTGAATGAGATGAGGAGAGATTATAGGAGATATATCCTCCTCATCTTCTCCTCATTCATTCGCATATTCCTCCATCAATCACACTAGCTCGGAGTTACAAGAAGCCAAGTCAATGGAGATCAAAAGGTAGTCGAGGTAGTGATAGTTAAAGGGCCAGTTTATCTTGAGTTTGGGAGTTGAGCCTCCCTAGATTTATAGAATTCATTGGAAATTTCATTTGTATAAATAAGGAGGCCTAGAGCCTCATTAGGATTCAAATTTTTACAGTAAAAACACTAATCATTTCTGAGTTCAAGGCTTGTGGAAGACATTGTGATGCAATTTTTTTTTTGATAATGAGAATGAGTGTTTCCTTCATCCAGCACTGAGTTGACTCATAGGGCTAAAGCTCTTGGGTTAGGGCGACCCTAGCAGAAAAGGCTCCTCTTCTTGTATTTGTATGCTTAGTTGATTTCTTAGATTAATGGTTGAATTGTCTTTAGCATTATTTCGTTGCAAGTAGTTGTGGATTTGATTAGTTTGCTTCCATTTGTGCCTTACTTCAACAATATCTTAGAAGAGATAAAGGAATATAAAAAAGATATCAGTAGGTGTATTTGGCCTCATTCCTCCCTTCAAGGATCATGGTTTGAGGAAAGAACTCCTATGCAGCCCCAAAAAGATAGAATTCTGATTTCTCATGGAATTTAGGGTTTTTTATTAATTAGGCCAAGATTTGATTAGTTTGAAGGAATGGGATTTAGTTATCATTTCTTCTATATTTAGTATTACATTAGATATCATCAATGTTTCATATTATTCTGCAAGTTCGTCCCATGCATGAAATAGGCAGCTAGCTCATGAATTATTATTTTTCCTTAGTTAATTGAAATCCTTCTTGTTTACATGATTTCTGGATAACAATGGTTGATGCAGTGCAAGAGTTTCAGCAGTAAATAGATATTTCATGATCAACAACCCCATCCTAACCTCATCCATCCATGGTCATCACTTTCTTTCAGTAAAACCCTCACCAATTTCATCATTTCACAAGAATAATTCTCCAAGTTTGTTGAGCAAATCCAGCCATCTCACAACTCTAGTTTTGAGATATCAAGGAGTCCTATGCACTCCCTTCCCTCATTCGATCCACCATCCACCTTCCCTAAGCCTTACATCACCTTCAAAATCTCTCCTTTTTCTCTCGGTTGTATCCTGTAGGAATATAGTGGACCCTATAGGAATTCATAACATCCTATAGAACGCATTAGGACATCCTATAGGTTGAACTGTAGTGACATGTTTTGAGGTTAAATTGTGGATAAAGCCCCTAGGAAGCTATAAAATGACCCCTACTTTCCTCCCAAGCCTTCTGACCATTCACCATCATCCCCAAGCCACTTGCCACATCACCAAAAGAATTTAGCTTTCCCACTTTCACACAAAAAAAGACAAAAAGAAAAACATAGTTATTTTGTTCATTTACATGCATAGCAGTAGAGTGTTTTGTGTTTCAATTTGCATGCCTAGTATAGTAGGATTGCATACATGTTAACTTAGAATTATTTTGAAGAAAATCCTCTTAGCAGTTAGTTAAAAAATGGTGTGTTTAAGCATTTTATTTCAGTCTATTTGCTCACTGCAGTAGACAAGCTTTCTCTTAGTCTAGATTTCTGTTTTCCTCATTGGTAATCAAGCTTCTTATGAATCAATAGAAGTCTAGTTTGAAACACCTTAGTGGTCTATCACTAGCTTAGCAATGACAAAGAGTGGACCCATCACATTTACTTATGTATACAACACTGTCACCTCCAAGTCTGTACGAACCTGGGGTTGATAAAGTAAATATGGTAGCCCCAGGAGTTGCAACATTCTTGCTGCAATACTGGTGCTCATCACTTTGGCTTGGAGAAGGAGTACTTGGAGAGCTTGAGCTTGGACTCAGACATTCACTCAAGGAGGGCTTACTAACATCAAGGCCTAGGTTGTATGCTTCTTCTTTTATTCATTAATATATACAACTGCTGGTTCACTTTCCACAAATTCTTTTGTCAATGCTTCATTTATCTTAATTCTCCTTGATCTATTAAGTGGATTACATTTTATTATGCTTATTTCATTTGTATGTTTTATTGTTTCGTTGGCCTCTTGTGTAGGTATTCAAACATTGTGAGCAGTAAGGACTAAGCCTGGGGAGCAAGCGATCAATAACTTCAAAAAAGTAGTGCATTATAGCATCAGAGAAAGGTAGGTATCCTTCCTCTTCTCTCATTTTGATTGTAATTTAGGAAAGTGGCTTGTATATTGTCTCGCTTGTTGCTAGACCCACTCATTAAGCTAGAGGGATCGTCTTTGTCCATAGAGAGGATTTACCTAGACAACAAATTGGTGGCTCTACTAGGGAAGCTATAGCCTTTCCATCCATTCCTTCAATCTCATTCTCTAATGAGTTTGACCAACTGTTGATTTCTTGGTTTTTATGCATCATTGTAGGTTTAAAAAATCACTAGTTTTTTCTTGAGAGTGTTGAGTCTGGTCTAATTTTTGAAGATTTTTATTTTTTCCTTAGTTTCCTTGCCCAATGCATTTTCTGGTCTTATAGAAGCGCTTCCAGCACTAATTTTGAATTAACGATCGTGTTGCTCTACCTTTCATTGCTACTTTGACTTTAACAGGTGCACTGATCCTGGAAGCTAGACAAAATTAGGGTTTCTTTTTATTTCAGTGGATTTCAACCTTTGTGACTGTTTTTCCAATGTGATTACAGTGTGTTTGTCTTGATTGTTTTCCTTTAGTGGTTGCAATTGTCTCTTGGCTTCTGTTGATGTATGATTGAAGCTTGATTGCCTTCTAGGATTTCTAGGTCTAGGTCACCCTTCACTCATCACTTGGCTTGTCTCTGTGAGATTGATTGCCTCCATTTAGGAGTTTTACTACGGGTCAGGACAACATCTTCAAGTTGCTTTCAGTTCATATTTGTGAAGTTATTTTCATTAGTATTGGATCATTTGTGTACTTTGAAAATTGTTTTTTCTCTATTGTCAAACATGGATTACAATTGTTTGCTTTGGTGAAACTAAAAGTGTATGCTTGTTTTGATTTCATTGTTTCGAAAAGAAAAGTGAAATGATCTCTTCATTTAGTTGTTTTTTAAACAATTTTTATTCGAAACCAAAAGTGAATGATATTTTCATTTTATTTGTTTTGAATTCCATTTTTCCTTTTCTTATGCATTAGTTTGGATTTTAGATCAAAGTGAAAGAAAAAGAAAAAAAATATTAGTGCATCTTGGTGAAAGAAAAGTGATTTTTGTTTTACTCATAAGATTGCATTTTGGCATTGCATTTGTTAGTGAAAGTGAAAGAGTAGTTTTCATTTTTACATTTTACATTGAAAAAGTTAGGGAGTTATGTTTTAATGCATTTTTCTTGATTGATGCATTGTTTGGTTGTCTCTCTTCCCTCATTAGTTTAGCCTTCATTGGATGAAAAGATTTCATTTTTCTCATTTAGTTGCATTATAAGAATTCAGGTGACATTGTTGAGCCACAAAATTGAACCTAATTCAAGATAAAATTAAAATTTACCTCAATTAACCTAAGGATCATTTGAACCTAACATAAATATCTAGAGGTATAGGCTAGAGATGTGTTCCAACATCTTTAAACATAGCAGTTGTCATTAACTGCCTGCATTGTATCTCGGGGATGCAATTTCACTCCAATACAGAAGTATATCGAAGGTTCTCCAATAATTTCATGTATATAGGAGTCACTTCAGTATGGCAAGTATATAGGAATGCTCTTACCAAATGATTATGCATTAGACAACGCTAACATGGACTTGTGCTCCCCGTACCATTGAGCATATTTTGGGAGACCCCACTGGGTTTTTATCCTTTATCCACAAGTAACTGAGTCAGCCGCCTTGTAAATGTGATACACTAAACACAATGTTCGGGGAGATCAGGAGTCATACGTTAAGTCCTTGGTTTTGGCTAAGGTGTATATAATGGTTCACAGATACTTGGTAAACCTTATTCCCTAGTATTACCCTTTTTGATTTATTTTTATTTCAATTTATAAAATTAATTGCCAATGATAACATGTCAAACCCATGCAGTTGCTTCTTGGCCTCACATTGAGTAATTCCTTGTAAATTTTAATTTTTTTAAAATCCTCTATGAATCATCTATTCTCCTTCTTCTCTTGAGAGAAATTCATTGTGGTTGAACCATTGCACTCATCTCATAGTTCCCCTTCATCCTCTGATATTGAAGGGTCATCACAAGGCGTTCATCGTGAACTTTCATAGTCACTTGAAGCTCAAGGCTTTGAACTCGGAATTGTCCCAGGTATCCAACCCCTTGTTTCTTGTCCCCCACCTCAAGATGCATCAATGTGTTAGGATTCTGATCCAGAAACCCCTGAGAGACCACAGAGGTTTGTTTTATACCCTATGAATCCACATTTTGATCCTTTTTTGATATCTTCTCAACATCCATATAATCTGTATGATTAGCTTGGCGTTCCTTTGGAGTTATCTCCTTATCCATCTTGGATTCCTCTTTGCCAACTATTTCCACCTATGGCTTCAAAAGGTGAGATTCCAAACTCTCCTCGAGCTCCTCCATAAGTCTTCACTACTCACACTCCTGGTGTTGATAATGATTCTAAATATGACTTTCCCCTAAAAGGCTTTCCTTATGTAGGAAGAGTTCCAACTCCACCACCTCCTAAAAATATTGAGCTTATGCTTCCACATGGTTATACGACCTTGGCTCAACTAGTTTCAGAACTCCCAGTTCTTCTTCGTTTTACCAAAATCCAATTTGGTCATCGAATGCTATGCCTACTTCTGGTTCGTTTATTCCTAATGTGACCTCTCATATCCCTATGCAAACTTTCGTTACTACAATTCTGATTCAACTGATTATTCCAACACAACCATTACCTCATTTCAAACTTCAATCCTAGTACAATTGATAGTTTCAATTTACGCATCTATAATTTCCTTGATTCCCCCATCAAGTGGAAAAAATGTACCACCACCTCATTTGTAGCATGGGGCAGAATCCAAATATACCTCTTGTCTTAAGTGGAACCCATGTGAGTGGATCACAACCTCACATGGTTGGAGTGATTCAATCTGTTAGTGGTATTCCTAATATCATTGAATCATCTATCCCAGCTGGAGCAAGTAATGTCCAGTACAAATAACCTTATTCGGCTCAAATACCTCTCCAACAATCTTATGTTCCATATGGTTCCCAAGCACTTCAAAATCCACCTTATATTCCGCAAGTAGGTCCTCATATGCAACCTATCCAAATCCCATTCCCTGTGCATATGGTCAAATCCCAATTTGAACTTATCAGTACCAACAAGGAATTCCTTAGGAACTATTCAGCAACAACCTTTACAGCAGCAAGGGAAACCTTTGTATAGCAAGGTCAACCTTTGTAGCAGTTTCAATAGCATTTGAACCAGTAAACACAGTTTGTCCAGCAACCAAATCAACCCTTATATCCACAAGGTCAATCATTGTAGCAGCAAGGTCAACCCTTGCAGTAGCAAAATCAACCTTTATATCAACAATTTCAAATCTTGCAATCATAAGGCCAACCCCTGTAGCAGCAGGGCCAACAGTTTTATCACCAGGGTCAGCAGTTGTAGCAACCTTAAAATCCATATGCCACACACAATGTTTATCTACCTTATGGTTATCAACGGCCTATGGCAAGTCAATATCAACCCTAGCCTGGGCAGAATCCACCTTATGGTCACAGTATCCCTCAATGGGGGCAGAATAAAGGCCCTCATGGTCAAAACCCTCCACTTTGGGGAAAAACCCTTACCAACAAGGTTGGAATCTAAAAATTGGGGCTTATCAAAGGTCTCATAGGCCTTTCAACCCACAATTGTCATTTCTAGTGACGTTGGAACTGTTGGATGTCTCAAGGCTTACCAATGATCCAATACTTCATTTGCCTTATTGGCATCTAGTTCCCACTAATATTCCTAGCTATTGCCCAAAATTCGATGGAAAAGATAAACAAGACCCTCAGACCCATGTGATGACATATCACTTATGGTGTTCTTCTAATTCCTATGTTAACGATTATATTCATATGTGCCTCTTTTAGCAAACCTTGACAGGTGTTGCCACAAAATGGTACATCGTGTTGCCTCATGGTACCTATTCAGACTTCAATTCTTTGGTCATGGCCTTCCTCACTCACTTCCAATTATCGGTTCATTATGAAAATGGTACCCATTTGCTCACATCTCTGAAACAGGATACTGCAACCCACATCTCCGATCACATCCATGAATGGAGACGTTGGTGTCACCTCATCAAATTTGAAATCCTTGATGAGTTGTTAACTAAATGGTTTACCAAATCATTCGTAAAATAATCGATGCAGACATAGCAATGGGAGGATGTGTTACTGAAGATCAAGCCATTACTCATGCCCAATATTTAGATTTGGTTCATTTCCAATATGGCACGCTATATGATATTTTTCCTTATGCTCCAAGGCTATCTTCAGATCCATCATCTAAGAAGTTTTTGGATGTACCACTTGTCAATGGTATTATTGGATCAGTATCTCAAAATTATAATAAAGCTTCTTTAAAGAAAAAATATGCTTCGAATACTGCATCCAATCCTCCTTCAAAACCTTCATCGAATCCTGGTAAAACCTCTAAGGTTAATGCCATTCAGTCTACCATGGCAAACAAAGCCTAAAAAGTTAAGAAAAAGGGTAAAGCTAAAGAAAAATATGATACCCCGAAACAAGATCCTCCTAAGCCATATGTTGATGATGCCTCCAAACATAAGCCTAAGTATCCTTGCCTCATTTGTGAGGAAGGTCACTACACCAAGGATTGTCCCTCTCATGCGGAAGTTAGTCACTTATTAAAAGGGACCCAGATCATACTGAAAGATCCATTTCCATCATGTTATCACTTAGAAGTTTTTTATAGAGGTTATCAGAAGAAGGAATCATCTGAGGTAACCACAAACTAATCTTTTATTGGAAATAATACTGAGAGGGGGGGTGAATCAGTATTATCAAATCAATATAACTTTTTCATTTCCATATTAAGATTCATATATGCTACTTCAGTTAAGGCAAACCGCATGTATATGCAACTATGTGTAATGCAACAAGCGTATATCCAGTAAACTTATGATTCAGTTAGTTTATCCTTAATGAGTGCATTAGAACATTATTAACCATATCAACAATAAGTAGGACCAGTAAAATAGAACAAATCATCACACACAAGAAGCACACATGAACACCATGATGTAAGGTGGAAACCCAATGTGGGTGAAAACCACCTGCTGCAAGTCATCTCAATCTTCTTTTTAATAAGAAACTTCTTTTTACAATAGTTATGTACTGGTGCAGTCTTATACCAGTACACAGGCTTCTACCTGTAGAAGGCTACAACCTTCTCTCGTTCTCTAGACTCTCCTGGAAGGGAGCTACAACCCCCTTAGCTCTTGTACTAGCCGATCCATTTACTAGTACATAGGTGCTAGCCTACTAAAATGCTCCAACCTTTACTCATTTTCCAGCTGCTACTGGAAGGGAGCTACCATCCCCTTAGCTCTTGTACTAGCTGATGTACTAGTACACAGGTGCCGACCTACAGAAGGCTACAACCTTCTCTTTCTTCCTCCAAGTACCACGTTTCATACATTTTCATATTGGATACTCCTAAATCACAATACCATAATCTGAAGGCCACGTTTCATCCAATTTTCATACTGGACCCATCAATATTATTGAAGTACACAATCAATCAACACTAGCATCATCAATCTCTGAATCACCAAATACTAAATCACTGAAACTCTGTCAACAAAATGTAGTCACCAAAACACAGAGTAGAACACTGAACTCTACAACAATATTCAAAACCAACTGTATCATCAAAAATCATGCATCAGAGTGCATACGCTACTTGGAAGTGCCAAACCCGCGTGTATATGCAACTTCACCAAAGCGAACCAACGTATATGTCATTAATTACTTACTTATAACTTTGTTGCACTTCTTGACTTCAGACATACCCAAATCATTACATGTACAAGGATAATACATATGTTAGCAACCAAATCTAGTCCATCAGATCACATAAAGATAAGTCATTCTCAGCCTGATCCATTATAGATCACATCCATCAATACTGAAGCAAAACATAATCAACCAATCTGAATATGCAGAATACTAACACCAGTAAACAGTCATCAGAACTCATCAACCAGAAACACTTGTAACTTCAAACATCATATCTCATATGGTATACGCTACTTAGATGTTTCTAACCTGCGTATGTACGTGCTTTTATCATAGTCAACCAGTGTATATGTCTGTAAATATTCATTCATGATTTGCAACTATTCCAAACTTGAGTTATACCCAGATCATAACATTTACAAAACATTACATGCATCAGTATATAGATCTAGAATAAGCATGATCAAACCATATAGAGATGATTCATTCCAAGCCATTAGATCCTGATCTATCCTTAGATCTTGTTCTCCATCAACCATTGAGATTCCTCCTTACCTTAGATCAAGCAAAGCATCATGAACCCATAACCTCCATACTTCATCAGATATTCAAGACTTTCTCAATTGTGTTTGCCTAATGATCTTCTTCTCCTTTTATAGTCATAGGCCTTACTCAATACCATGGTCCAAAACCATTTAGAACCAATACTAGGAACCCAATACCTGGGTTCAACACTTCAGACGCAATACCAAGGTCCAAAACCATAGGTCTAAATACCATGGACCTAAAAATAAGCTTTCCCACATGTACGCGCTTTTCCATGCACGAAAGTGCATGCATACGCATATGCGACTTTTGATCAGCAATCCTGCATGTATACGTGTCTTTGTATATAGTGCACCTGCGTGTATACCCTACTTGGTATATAGCGAACCTGCGTATATACGTGACTTGGTACATAGTTAACCTACGTATAACTTGCATATTCACACGACTTGGTATATAGTGAACCTGTGTATATACTCTTCTTTCTTCATTCTTTGTAGTCTGATCATCAACTCTTTGCTACTCACCTGCTGCACTACGATCTGTCATCTATGTGAGTTGCCATCAAGGACAACACTTGTATCATAATGCCAGCAATCTCCCCCTTTGGACTTGATGCCAGCAACACCAAATCACTCTCCCTCTTTGACATCAAGGGCAAAGGGCAGACCAAGATATTCTCTTTCCTTGATAATCATTCCACTGTCAATACTCCCCCTGAGTACCAGCTGAAATCTCTGAATGAGCTCCCCCTTTGTATATGCCAAGGTGTACAAATCTGACCATGCTCCCTCTGAGTACATGCTGAAATCTATGCTCTGCTGAAGTGTGTTGTTCATGCCCCCCCTGAATGTAAGAAAGGTCTTGCAAAAAGATGTTCTACAAGAAGAACATGACCCTATCATAAATGACCTTCCTATCACCAAGGACTCATACATACATGCATCTCCCAACCCAGTGGGGAAATACCAATATTGACTCATCCACCCAACTAAGTGGGGATATGCCAGATACCAAATGTTTATACATGACTGAACTATTACATCATCCTTCCCATGCATAGTGGGGGTACAAATTACATCATATGACCAAAAGGGATTCATCAAATGACTACAATAGATAGAGACAAACTATTACATCATGAGTCTTGATATGACCTTTACATGACATTTATAATAGAGACCAAACATCTAAATAAGATCATGATAGTCATCAGCAACTATCATACACAATGTATGATTTTCTCCATAATCATCTGACAACAGCATCTAGACCAGCAACAAGGTATGTCTGCATCAACTCATCCTTTTGAATAGAATTATGCATATGACATATAGAATCATTCACATTATATCATATGTGAAAAACACCATAGCCATCTCATCAACATCAACATCTGTATGATCCAAGTATCATCACATGGGAACATCTGCATCAATCAACATATGTAAGTATCAACCTATCATCATATAGGGAAGAACTTATCATCATCATGTCTCCAACAATGCAACTTTGAGTAATCATTCATGTATCTAGCACTATACATCTTGAGCTCAAGATCATTTTTCAAGACTTCTTGATATCATTAACAACACCAATCCTCATCCACATAAGCATCAAGAACTATAGGAATCCTGCATCATAACTGTATTATATTATCTTTATGCATATGACGACAACAACATATGAGTGACTCATCATCAAGTAATGAAGATGTGTATTCAAGCTTTGTACTTCTCCTTATCCTTATAAAGATCACCATGTAAGCACCATATATGCATCATCACAAATCTGATATGAACATCAACTATGTAACCCCAAGAATCATATGAGATTTTGTCATGGACAACTCATAACCATAGCAAGATATATCATTTAACCATATAAGCATCATCATCAAGGACTACTAACCATAATGCCAACAATGCATTATTAAAAGCATATGCTCCCCCTGAACCTGTGCCATCTTGTTTATTGTCAGATCTGATCATGTATATATCAGCGAGAAGTATCAAGGCATTATCATCATCACGTTAGAATCAAAACACTTCTAAACATCTTACGAGTGTCAAGACATTTCCACACATCATTAGCAGATTGTAATCATTATCAAAAAGAGAAAATAATGGACTAACTCATATCAGACCCTTTTTCTTGAGTCTGTCTCACTGCTTTTCCTCAAACTAACGTATACGTGACTGTGCAGTAACCAACTCGCATATATATGCGACTTCCCTTTATGAAACTTGCATATGAGATTTAGGACACTGAAGTTTTGCACTTTCAGGTCCCTCTGAGTCTATTATGTCTGTATATTGTGTTGTGCCACATCTTTCTGATTGTACTTCCTTCTTCTTCCATATCTTCAAGTGTGATGATGTTTTATCCTTTTGGTATGGTGCTCGTACTTTGTTCCTGCATTCCTTTGCTATATGTCCAAGCTTGTTACATGTATAACATCTTACATGTTTCATATTCCTTTTATAGCAATCAACAGCTTTGTGACCAAACATATTGCAAGCAAAGCAATATCCCTTAAAGTACCTGGAACGTGATGATCTTTCTGAGTGATAGTCTTGAACCATTCTTCTTCTGCATCTGGCTGTAACATGTCCAAGATTATGACATACATAACATTCAACATTATTCATTTGAGGAATTGACCGACTATTATTTCCATAATTAGGAACAAAAGATTTTCTTTGAAGAATTTCTTTCCTTGGTTGTTGATGGGATTGACCTCTCATCTCCTCGTTGAGCATTTTATATTTTACATTAGAGTCCCTTGTCTTACTAGATTCTCCTTCAACAGATTCATGAAAACCAAGACCCATTTTGATAGTGTCATGCGGAAAGAGTTAATCTTGCGGACAAAACCAACCTCCCTAGAAGCCTAAGACTTTCTAGTGACAAACAAGACAATTAAGAGCAATCCTTCTCTAAACAT